>BMAV01018752.1:0-152746 GCA_019973955.1 Trichonephila inaurata madagascariensis | reverse complement strand
GTTTTTACACAAATTTATAACGAAAAACACATCGAGTGAAGATTCTTCGTTCGGAAGACATCTGGAAATTTTTCAAGCTGCTCCTGAAACCAATTTATACAATGAATTATACAATGAATGTGAATGAATTTATACAATGACTTCTGTAAGGACTTTTTATCTTTATTTCTACGTCTAATGATAGGCACTTATGAAGCTCTTCTGAGGACGTTTCTGATTTTTTTAGTATGGCCGCGGTAGCCTAGTGGTCAAGGTATCGGATCGTGGCTGGCGTGTCATGAGTTCAGCCAGTACCACTAAAGATTCGAGAGCTCAAACGTCCTCTCGTTGGTGTGGTGTGGTAGTTAGCAGAGGGAGTTGCAAGCTCAGGTGTCGTCCTCGTCACTTGACAATGATTTGAAATTACGAGGTGCGTCGCCAAAAGCCCTCGTGTGCGACGTTAGTATTCACTCACTCACGTATTTTTCAGTACTAGCCTTCGAACTCTTCAACAAATTTTATTTGGAAGCCAACGAACTCCTATCTGTTTTTCTTCCCGAGACTCTACTGAATTGAAGATAAATGTGTCTTCAATATACAAGGGAGACTTGAAGAATCTCAAAGGTGCTTCGATCTAATGTTCGGAGGGCTTCCAGAAAAAGTGAAGAAATTTCCTGAGCTATCTACGCATGCTCCTCTTCTATCCAAGAAACCAAAGATATCCTGTTAAAATGTTACATCCACCTTGACTCCTGTCACGCATTCCTGCTTTTCAGGAGTCCTCCTCCTCTTTCTTTCGCTCAAATTGCTGCCAAGGAATATTGCGTCCTGCTCCTACCCGGATCTTTCTCATCCTTTCCAGGCTGGCTGATGACTGTTCCGAAGCTATCAGGAAGAAAGATACAACTTGTCTCATCAACAAAAGCTTCTCGGTTACCATAACAAGGATGAGTTCTACTCCGAGCAAAGAAGTCTCCATTCTACTCTCAAAACAGACCGATGAAGATTTTTTGGAAAATTAATTGAAAGCAGTAGACTCTCTAAAGAACTTTGATATTAACAGAGTCTGAAAAAAGACGCCTGAGAAACTTAACGTTGATAAAACCTACACTAAGGATTCACTCTTCAGGGCTCTCGTCTTAAAAAACGACTTATTAAATGAAAATAATTTTAAAATAGACTTCTCTATCACCTCCTCCCTCGCAAATCACAGGATTCTTTCAGTTCCCCCAAAAATCTTTCGATTGTTATTTAATCCTGTCTCTCTTTTCTTGTGACTTTGAAAGAGTTAGGAATTATTCTTTCAATTCTGTCCGACAATGCACTATCTGGGATCTATTTGCTCCCCTAAAACTTGTTTTAACTGTGGTATTTCTGACTCCCACGATAGTAAAAAATGTTTTCTCAAATGCATTAATTGTATTAATCATATCAAAAAATTTAACACTAATTCTGATTCCTTTACAAAACTGCAAATATCGTTTTAGTCCGGATTTTGTGCAAAACAATAAAGTATTCAAATCTTTACAGACTTTAAGTCTGATTAATTTGTCTTTTTTTTCCTTCTTTTTTTTTCTGCTTTAGCTTTTACCTTATATTGTTTTTCTTACTTTCTTTTCTACTTCTTTTTCTTTTCATATTTGCATTCTCACACCTTAATTCATATTTTAACGATTAATTAATGTTATTGGTTGTTGTTGTTGTTTTCTTCATTTTAGTACATTATATCTGCATCTTTGTATTCTAATTTTTATTTTTGAATTACATTCTTAATTTTATGCATATTTTTTTTATTCTGATATATAAAATATTGTAAAAAAATTGTAAAAAGTAGAAAATATCATTATTTTGTAAAAAAAAATTGTACCGAATCGTGGCGAAAAAAGGATCTTTCCGATTCTATAATTATTTTTTGTCTGAATTTTATAGTAAAGTAGAAACTGCACTCCGCTGAAATAGCAATGACGCTCGGCGGTATAAAAAGGCAAGAGGGGTAAACCAATTATTCGTTTTAAGTCTTCTAATTAATATCTTTTTAACTAAATGCAATATCAAAATATCAATAATGAAAACAGAGATTTCTGGGATCATTCCCGATCTTTTGGTACCTCCGGCGAGATTCTGCATCGTGCGGTTCTTGACAAAATAGGTGTACATACAAAGTGACAGACGTACATATGTTTGTTTACCTACGAACTTTAATAGTGTAAACTTGCTGCATGGCCCGGCAATGCACGGGCTTTCTTTACTTTAATAAATTTCCTTTCTCTTCACAAAATCAGCACTTTCAATATTCTTTTTCAAAATTACTTTGTTTTTTTCCCCTCCGCTTAGCCAAGGCCATCTTGAAAAGACCAGGCCAAGACAGACTTTTGATGACGTCGTGAAAGGAGGGAAAGCTTTTCTACGCGCATTCGCTCTGTGAGGAATAGAAAGATTTGAACATTTATTTCTTTTCATGTCATAGACTAAAATTTCCGCATTTATATTGATTATCTTTTTTAATTCTCACTTAGAATATTTTCTGATGAAAGTTATGTATTAATACGCTAGAATGATGTATAATATTTTCCCGGAAAAAGGGACAAAATTGCTATTGAAAGGCTCCTAACAGTATAAGAAAAATCTGACTCAATGTAAAATATTTTCAATCACATAAAATAAAAAAACATTTACTTGTAAGGAACATTTGAAAAGTAGAGCATTAGAGGTGTATTAATAAAAAATCATGTGAATTTGAAACATTTTGATGGGTTTCTTTTTCTGTGAAATGAAGTATTTTTAATGTCATAGAATCAATGAATCATAACAAAAGAAAGTATTATATAAAAATGCACGCAAAATATACAATATAGAAGTGACAAGCAGAAGTTTTAAGACACCACCGTATTTATATAGTAAAATAGGTTCTAAGATTATACGTTAAAATATTCAATTTTCAAATTCATTTCAATATTCAAAAAATTTTAAATAATTTCATTCCAATAAAATAAAAAACCTTTACTTGTAAAAGAAAATATGAAAATAAAAGTATTTGAGGCATATTATTAGATAAAAAGGCATATGACATGAAGTGTTTTAGACACTATAATAATTATATAGCAAATATAGGACTTAAAAATATATATACATTATTAAACACCTATAAATAACCAGAAAAGAAACTTTTCATGGAATATATCTCATTAATGAGGAGACGTACTGATTAATTTCAAATTTTGAATCATTTTGTATTTGTGATGTTTGTATTTAAGCTAGTAATCATATTATTTTGTGCAAATGCATTAAATTCAATATTATGCTATGGTAAAAATATCATCTAAAAATCAAACAAAAGTTTTGAAATTAAAAAAATAACATTTTACAAACTTTGAATGCTAAAATCTTTATGAAAATTATTTAAACGAATAGCCTAAGTAAATAAATAATTTTTCTTCAAAAAGTATTTATGTGAAAAATTAAACATGTTCATAAAATGTATGTAGTATAAAAAAAACTACAAGGATATACATGCACAATGAATAACATACTGTTACGTTCTTCAAGAGCGATGCGAATTTATTAACAAAAATCCAATCCTTTAAATATAGGATTCAGTAGCAATATTCACAGAGTAAATCTCCGAAGGTATTCACACCTTCAACAGCAATCAAACACAATAACTAGTGTTTAAAAATACACGTATGTAAAAGATTATTCACAAGCATAGCTGAGCTAATCGTTAGTCAAAACAATCTTCACTACTCTCTGGTTTAATCCAGAGTCCCCGCCGTACCGGCGAGCATCTTTTTATAGGCGCGACAGAAAGTTCCAGAAATATAACAGCTCGTGTCGTTGAACGTGACACTAGTAGAGATATCTACTACTTTCTAGAAGATTCCCGAGTGTTCCGAACTCGCCAACATGGTCGCCAATGACGCCAAATTTTCACCAAATTGGCCACCAACGGTCTCAAGAGTGATGCCGGCGGCTCACCACCCAGATTTCGCCACGTTCTCATTGGATCGCCATTATAACGTAAGGGGCATTACTTGTGAATGGTACAATTTTAGCATGAAATACAAGCATAACATAGATTAATATAAATGCATTAAACACTCAAATACAAATTATTTACACTATTTACACAAAATTCGTTACCTGCCCCTCCTCAAAAGACTGCACGTCCCGGGCAGTACAATCCATAGTAAGAGCCAAATTACTCCACATAATTACACAGGCAAATTACTCACAGATTTACAGGTAACTTACTCACATAATAATCACATATGAGTAACAAATGTATTCCACAGTATATACAATACAAAATAGAGATTCAAAGCACATGAAGAAATGTAAATATAAATTCTAGTATTAAAAAATAAAACTAGGAATATAGAAAAGAAATAATTATTATTTACAAAATAATTAATGACCATGGTCTACGGAACTTAAGGATCTTATTCATCTTATCCAGATAAAGGCTAGCCTATTGTCAATGTATTACCTTCGGTTTTTGAGTGTGGTGATTTCTGTATCCACACCACAACGTCATTCAGTCTTTTGGTTGGGTTTGTGGGAGATTGCTTTGCGACGTTTCGGATTCCATAACCACACTTTGTCTCCTTCGTGGAAGTCGTGTCAGTTGCTCTTGCGTCGTATCAGGTCTTCTTCTTCTCAGCCAAACCGATTCTTTCCCTAGCCAGATGACGTATTTCCTCTGTATCCGTGCCTGGGTTTTCTCGACATACTCCTCAGGCGCCAAGGGCATCTGGTGGTCGGCTGGACTTTCAAGAAGATCTACCAGACAGACGAAGATCTTGTCGAAGAAGCATCTGGGACGGGGAATAGCAGGTGGTCTCGTGAACGGCACTCCTGTAGGCCAGCAGGGAAAAGGGCAATTTCTTGTCCCAGTCCTGTTGATTACTGGATACCAGGAGGAAGCAGTTCAGGATGGTCAGTTGAACCTCTCTACCATGCCGTCAGACTGAGGATGCAAAGCTGTCGTCCTGGTTTTGTCGATGGCGAGTATTTCACACAGTGTCTCTTGCAAACTACAGAATCGAATTTTCTCCCTTGATCGGGTACAGTTGTAGAGGGACCCGAATCGTGAGATCCAGTGTTGAACTAGAACCTCTGCAACAGTCAGGCCTCTTAATTGGGAATAGAGGATAGACTTCAGGCCCACTTAGTGAAGTAATTAGGACAGCCAGGATGTTGTTGTTGCCATCCTGATGATCTCCGGATGTGGGCCTAGTATGTCAAGCGCTATTCGTTCGAAAGGCGCTCCCACATTATATAGCTGCAGTTTTCCTCTAGTGTGTTTTTCTGGGACATTTACGTGCAGCACAGGGATCACATGTGCGACAGCAACACTTTTCCACGTCACTACGCACATTGTTCCAGTAGAAGCACTCACAAACTTTGTAAGGTCGTCATAACACCAAATTGACCTCCAAGTTGGACTGCCATGCAGTTCCTTAAGGACTGTTGAAACTCTTGTCTTTGGGAGTATTAATTACCTGAATGTTTTCCATTGTCAGACTCCATTTTCACGATATAAAACACCGTTTCACAGATGAAGACTCCGAAAGAGAACAGTAACGCTTCGTTGTAGGATGGAAGGGCGATGTCTTGCCGGCTGGGCTTTTTCGTCGGACGACTCTTTGAATTCTAAGATTGGTTTTTATTTCAGAATCAGCCAATTGATATTTTCCGACGCTCTCATCACTCCACGGGTCAATACCGATGTTGATGGTGTTTGTAACTTGGCGGACTATTGGATCTATTACGCCAAATTTCTTTTCGATTCTCGGTATTTTGCATCTCTCAGGACAGGGTCTTCTCGAAAGGGTGTCATTTTCATGTGCTGATCCTTTTCTGTGGGCGAATTTCCACGTAATCGCACTCTTGCCAGTCTCTGTATTCACCTAGCAATTTGGCCTTCTTGATTTTTAAAATTCAGTAGCCAGATCAATAGAGGCATGATCTGTTGTTCACCTTGAGAACCTTCGACAGTAGAGGTAAGGATAGGTAGTTCCACGGCTTTTACGATAGCGAACAGGTTCCTTCCTGGTCACACAACATTTCTTTTCTGGTTTTGGACAAGCACTTGCTAAAATAGGCGTATGCTCCTGACCATCTATCTCTTGAGACAATACAGCCCCAATACTCTCATGACTTGCATCTGTATCAGAATAAATTGTTTCCCAATTTTGGGATATGCAGGATTGGAGCAGATGTTAGTAAATACTTGTACTTGTTAAGGCGTTGTTACAATCAACCATCTAGATGAATTTTTGTTTTGCCTCGGTCAGCTTATTGAGTAGTCTGGCGATCGTTGAAATTTCTCACGAATTTCCAGTAATACGTGCATAAGCCCAAAAACTCCACTGAGCTGGTGAGCATCCGTCGAGGTAGTTCAGTCTTTCACATCCGAGATCTTATCCGAGACCTGTTCGTACACCTTCGGCCTTAGTGATGTGTCGAGATAGGTGACACGCCGGAACCGGTGGCACTTGGATGGACTTAATTTCAGGTTAGCTTCTTTCGGCTTTTTATAGCACGTCTGATATTTTTTCAGATGTTCGTCAAAGAGGAAGCGCCTTACGATAATAATATCATCAAAATAAACCAGGCAGGCCTCTTTGAAATTCCTCCAAGGACTGTTTCAATAAGATGCTCCAGTGTTACGGGTGTTGCACACGCCGAAAGGCAAAACCTGAAATTACCCACAATCCTTGTCCGTGGTAAAGGCAGTTTTTCTTTATCATCAGGGTGGAGTTCTGCCTCGCTTCAGATCTAGGGTAGAAAAACAGATATTGCCGGCAAGGTATTGTCCAGAGTGTCATCTATTCTTGGCAGAGGATAGCTGTCCTTCTTGGTAACGTCATTCAACCGACGATAGTCCACACAGAATCTGGTAGAGCCATCTTTCTTCTGACCAAGACGATGGGAGATGCCCAGGACTTGACGATGGCTCAAAAGGACATCATTATCTTTCATGTCTAAATATGAGTTTGGACTTCTTCCTGTTTAACAGAAACAGTAGTCGTCGAGGTGCTGCTTAATAGGAAGATTCTCTCCCGTATCAATTCGGTGTTGCGTTAGTCTAGTTCATCCAAAGTCCTCAGATTGTGACATAGCCATCTGTCCCGATAGCTATGTCTTGAGGGGGGAGTTCAACGTAGAAGTTAGAGTGTGGGGATTATCGGAAGGATTATGAGACATTCTATAATTCTTAATGCGACTTTTATTAGAATTTAGCAAGTACTTATATAACGGAACAAACTTATATTAAGTGAGAATAAACCAAGTATGCCGATTTAATTAAGTCAGATCGCGCAATTAGATCACTTATCAATATAACTAATTATCTCCACCCAATCTCAATTCAATAAAATACTAGCGTTCAGAATATAATCCTCACACAGCAGTTTGAAGACTCAACGATTCTGATACTTTTCAAGGGTAGACTGATGTGATCGTGTGCAATAGTTGCTCCTTGTAAATATTAGCGAGGGTGGGCATTATAAGTGATTCCTGGTAAGCCGTCTAAACACACTTCAACTGTTCCACTAAGCTTTCTCTAAGATTGCCATCTATTCTCACTAAACTCTCTATTCTTTTAAGGTTGTATTTGCATTGTTGCCTTCGTTCTTACTTCTTGGATTTGGGTTGGAAAAGTTTTGCCATTAATCATTGGCCGTCAAAGAACGTAGGAGTTATGTTAGAAGAAGAAGAACGCGAGAGATATGTCACAACCCCCTCCAAGAAGAAAAACGTATTTATTTAAGGGTTCTCAACGCCCTTGTAAATTCCGTGCCTAAATTTTTTTAATTCTAAACCTCCTCGCTTTCTAAGTTTTATTTTAAATTTTAACCTTGGTCTCATTTTGCTTCATAGTTCCAATGTTTAACTTAACTGTAATTTTTCATTATTCATCTTAGGGATTAAATTTAATATTGATTAATTTTAAATTTAAACTTGTGACAGACTTACACAATAAATTTTACTCCATTAACTAGGCCAACGGTATGTTTTTGCTGTTTAATAATGGTATATTCTCACTTTTACATATGTACTTAACTCTATATTGCCACTTAAATATTAAAACACTTAAACATTCTACGTGCATTCCTCCTGGGTGCACCAGACCAAAAAATCTGCGTCAGGACAAATATTTATTTGTGTGAGCTGGGGAGACCGGCTCCAATCTTCGAGTTGAGGCTACATATCAGCTATGGAACAATACTTTTCGGTCTGTCACCCTGAAATAAAAACTTTAAGTTACTTTGTCAAATCTATATTTACATAATACCAATAAGTTTCACAATTTTTGCATTATATATCATTTGCATGCATTACAATAAGCTTTCATTTCCATCCGCATCTGGTTCCATCAAAGCTCCTAATGAGCAGGGCAGCGCTGTTAATATTATTGTTAGTGCCCTGACTACGCCGCGTTTACCTAAACCAGATGCATCTTAATGGAACAATACAACAACATATATTTACGCACATATTGTACATTTAAACTGTTTCCGGCAAATCATTTAAAACAAATAACCATAGGAATTTAGCGCATCTCACGAAATTCACATCAGAAGTAAACAAATGCATAATTACAGTTGTTTTCTCCAATACTAGAGAAAAAAAAATTTTACAAGTCAAAGTTCAAAAAAATATATACCTCATTGTGATGTCAACTTTTGCTTGTATTATAACTTTAAACACCGGGGCTTCAGCTAGCGCGGCCAATTCTTTTACGACCACTTGTTGGAAGATCATAAAAATGAAACAATACAACCTGATTTTATAATTGGTCACAAACATGACGTCCAATGACGAGGTGCTACCACTGTTCTTTCCTCTTCTCATTCCTTGGCTGCACTGGAATTCTTTATGTTACCTGCTATATGGCTTGTAGTTTCCTTGTCGGCTTTTCCTTGCTTTGCCTTTGTTGCTTCCTTGGCCGGTCGGCACTCTGATCGTTTCTTTGGCGTGGACGCAGGTTATCAGTCCATCTTGAACTCCAGTTGTCCGTCTTGTTCTTCTTCCTACTTATATAAATAGAACTGGATGACAATGGTCTTTTGATGCTCAGTAGTGGGTCCATTTCTCTGCCACTTTTCTCTGTGGTCCTCGTACCGATCCATACGACCTTTTAATTCCTTTATCTAGCCATTCTCTTTTATTTCTTGCTTCATTTGTAAATGAGCTAGGCTGCGCGATCTGACAAGTATTATGCGCTTATCGGCCTATCCGTGTTTTCTTGTTGAGCTTTTGACTGGAGATTTATCCCTTTTCCTCTAACTCACGTTTCACCACACAGATCTTTTTCCCATGTGACTCATTTGATCTTTGATGTACATTTTTCAGAACTACTCGTTTCTGACGTGAACTAATACTATCTGGGCGACCTGTTCCTAACCCGACCTCATCACATTTCCTATGACGATATACTTTTATTTGATCAACATTAACAGTTTAATCTTTTTCCTGACTTCCATATTACAATATTATTATTATTTCTTACTTCTAATACTCTGCAAGGGACCTTCAAATTTTTGGGCAAATTTAGAACAGATTTTATTAGCTGCTGAACTTAAAGGGTGTACCTAATGGGCCAATCATTTACCTTAATTTGTATATCCCATCTTCGTCTATTATAATATCTTTTCCACCTTTCCTGCTTAGTTTCATTACTTAGTCTAGGCCATTAAAGACTTTCTCGATATCTCCTGGCTAGCAAATTCGATCAGTCTGAAATCATTACTAATTTTTTGAAATGGGGTAATCAATTTTCGACCCAAAAATAATTCCGCAGGTTTCCCATTGTTTCATTCCTGCCGTACGAATAGCGTAAGCAAACTCACGTAAGAAATGGTCCCAGGGAAGGCTATCGTGTTGATCCCATTAACATAATTTTGCACTATATCTCGATTAACTCGTTTCAGTCCTATTTGCTTGTGGCCTATAATAAACAGTCTTCACATATGCCTTATGCCTAATCTTTCACTTAAATGTTCAAAAATTTCGGATATAAATTGGGGACCAATTTATCACTTATTAATTTTTATTGGAGCTCCAAAACGCGGTATAAGTATCAAAAAAAATATCCGCTATTATACAGGCAGGGCCTTTTTAAGGTATATAATTTCAGCTCATTTGCTGAAATGATCAGTAATTACTAAAATATATCGATTACATGATATTCTTGATATAGGATACGGGCCTAACAAATCCTACTTGTAACTATCTCATTTGGATAATTTGATACAGTCTGATTTAATCCGACCAGCTGGTAGCGAGTTTTTATCAGTGACTAACTTGGCACATATGACATGTAGAGACATATTGATCAATAAATTTTCTCATATACGGGAAATAACAAAACGTCCCGGAATTTTATGATAAGTTTCAAATCTGCAGATATCCCTGGTGGCTTGTCATTGAAATTCGCGTAGGATGCTGTTTTCTTAAGGACTTTGGAATGTATACACGCATTTCATCTAACGACGTTGCGTGTTTCGCATAAAACAACAAGCCTTCAATTAGACGGAAGTCGTGGGTCCAATCCTCACATGTCGTACTTTTAGAAATGGATGATGGAAATAAATCTTTAATTAAATATCATTTCTCAATCTGTTTCAGTTTAATAATTAGAGGAAGAAAATTGACATAGTTAACCCTATTACTTAAAAGTAATTTACTTAAAATATGTATTACTTAAGAGTAACATATATAAAAATTTAATACTTATCTTATTAATTTGTACGGTTTATAATTAAGATCATATTATAGCTTTAGCGTCTAAGTACATTATTATTGCATTCAATATATTATTATTAATATAGAAGGGGGGCGCGATAAAATTTATGATTGAAAGTTGGGTCGCCAGTATTGAAAGTTTGAGAAGCACTGCTCTACCACCAAGATTTCGCCACGTTCTCATTGGATCGCCATTATAACGTAAGGGGCGGCATTACTTGTGAATGGTACAATTTTAACATGAAATAAACATAACATAGATTAATATAAATGCATTAAACACTCAAATACAAATTATTTACACTATTTACACAAAATTCGTTACACTGCCCCCTCCTCAAAGACTGCACGTCCCGGGCAGTACAATCCTTGAGTAAGAGGCAAATTACTCACATAATTACAGGCAAATTACTCACAGATTTACAGGTAACTTACTCACATAATAATCACATATGAAGTAACAAATGTATTCCACAGTATATACAATACAAATAAATTCAAAGCACATGAAGAAATGTAAATATAAATTCTAGTATTAAAATAAAACTAAGGAATAAGAAAAGAGAAATAATTACATTATTTACAAAATAATTAATGGCCATGGTCTGAACTTAAGGATCTTATTCATCTTATCCAAGATAAGGGGCTAGCCTATTGTAATGTATTACCTTCGGTTTTGAGTGTGGTGATTTCTGTATCCGCACCACAACGTCATTCAGTCTTTTTAGGACTGTGTAAGGACCTTCCCAGTTTGTCTGCAGCTTTGGAGAGATTCCTTTGCGACGTTTCGGATTCCATAACCACACTTTGTCTCCTTCGTGGAAGTCGTGTCCGGTTGCTCTTGCGTCGTATCGGGTCTTCTTCTTCTCGGAAGCCAAGCCGATTCTTTCCCTAGCCAGATGATGTATTTCCTCTATCCGTGCCTGGAGTTTCTCGACATACTCCTCAGGCACCAAGGGAGCATCTGGTGGTCGGCTGAACAGAAGATCTGCAGACAGACGAAGATCTTGTCCGAAGAGCATCTGAAACGGGGAATAGCAGGTGGTCTCATGAACGGCACTCCTGTAGGCAAGCAGGAAAAAGGGCAATTTCTTGTCCCAGTCCTGTTGATTACTGGATACCAGGAGAGAGAGGCTGTTCAGGATGGTCCGATTGAACCTCTCTACCATGCCGTCAGACTGAGGATGCAAAGCTGTCGTCCTGGTTTTGTCGATGGCGAGTATTTCACACAGTGTCTTGTAAACTGCAGAATCGAAGTTTCTCCCTTGATCGGAGTGCAGTTGTAGAGGGACCCCGAATCGTGAGATCCAGTGTTGAACTAGAACCTCTGCAACAGTCGAGGCCTCTTGGTCGGGAATAGGATAGGCTTCAGGCCACTTAGTGAAGTAGTCCAGGACAACTAGGATGTTGTTGTTGCCATCTGATGATCTCGGAAGTGGGCCTAGTATGTCAAACGCTATTCGTTCGAAAGGCGCTCCCACATTATATAGCTGCAGTTTTCCTCTAGTGTGTTTTCTGGGACATTTACGTGCAGCACAGGGATCACATGTGCGACAACACTTTTCCACGTCACTACGCACATTGTTCCAGTAGAAGCACTCACAAACTTTTTGTAAGGTCGTCATAACACCAAATTGACCTCCAGTTGGACTGCCATGCAGTTCCTTAAGGACTGTTGAAACTCTTGTCTTTGGGAGTATTAATTGCTACCTGAATGTTTTTCCATTGTCAGACTCCCATTTTCGATATAAAACACCGTTTCACAGATGGAGAGACTCCGAAAGAAAACAGTAACGCTTCGTTGTAGGATGGAAAGGGGCGATGTCTTGCCGGCTGGGCTTTTCGTCGGACGACTCTTTGAATTCTAAGATTGGTTTTATTTCAGAATCAGCCAATTGATATTTTCCGACGCTCTCATCACTCCACGGGTCCAATGCCGATGTTGATGGTGTTGTAACTTGGCGGACTATTGGATCTATTACGCCAAATTTCTTTTCGATTCTCGAGCAGTATTTGCAGCTCTCAGGACAGGGTCTTCTCGAAAGGGTGTCTGCATTTCCATGTGCTGATCCTTTTCTGTGGCGAATTTCCACGTCATACTCTTGTAGTCTCTGTATTCACCTAGCTATTTGGCCTTCTTGATTTTTAAAATTCAGTAGCCAGATCAATGAGGCATGATCTGTTCGCAGCAGGAACCTTCGACAGTAGAGGTAAGGATGGTTCCACGGCTTTTACGATAGCGAACAGTTCCTTCCTGGTCACACAATAATTTCTTTCTGGTTTGGACAAGCACTTGCTAAAATAGGCGATAACATGCTCCTGACCATCTATCTCTTGAGACAATACAGCCCCAATACTCTCATGACTTGCATCTGTATCCAGAATAAATTGTTTCCCAATTTTAGGATATGCCAGGATTGGAGCAGATGTTAGTGCGTCCTTATGCTTGTTAAAGGCGTTGTTACAATCAACCATCCAGATGAATTTCTGTTTTGCCTCGGTCAGCTTATTGAGTAGTCTGGCGATCGTTGAGAAATTTCTCACGAATTTCCGGTAATACGTGCATAAGCCCAAGAAACTCCTGAGCTGGTGAGCATCCGTCGGGCAGTTCCAGTCTTTCACATCCGAGATCTTATCCGGGTCTGTTCGTACACCTTCGGCCTTAGTGATGTGTCCGAGATAGGTGACTTCACGCCGGAACCGGTGGCACTTGGATGGACTTAATTTCAGGTTAGCTTCTTTCAGCTTTTATAGCACACGTCTGATATTTTTCAGATGTTCGTCAAAGGAGCGCCTTACGATAATAATATCATCAAGATAAACCAGGCAGGCCTCATACGAAATTCCTCCAAGGACTGTTTCAATAAGATGCTCGAATGTTGCAGGTGCATTGCACACGCCGAAAGGCATAACCTGAAATTGCCACAATCCTTGTCCCGTGGTAAAGGCAGTTTTTTCTTTATCGTCAGGGTGGAGTTCTACCTGCCTCTTCAGATCTAGGGTAGAAAACCAGATATTGCCGGCAAGTGTGTCCAGAGTGTCATCTATTCTTGGCAGAGGATAGCTGTCCTTCTTGGTAACGTCATTCAACCGACGATAGTCCACACAGAATCTGGTAGAGCCATCTTTCTTCCTGACCAAGACGATGGGAGATGCCCAAGGACTTGACGATGGCTCAAGGACATCATTATCTTTCATGTCCTTAATGAGTTTTGGACTTCTTCCTGTTTAGCAAACAGTAGTCGTCGGGGGTGCTGCTTAATAGGAAGATTCTCTCCCGTATCAATTCGGTGTTGCGTTAGTCTAGTTCATCCAAAGTCCTCAGATTGTGACATAGCCATCTGTCGATAGCTATGTCTTGGGGGTTCCGCGTAAGTTAGAGGTGTGGGATTATCGGAAGGATATGAGACATTCTATAATTCTTAATGCGACTTTTATTAAGAATTTAACTTAAATTACTTATATAACGAACAAACTTATATTAAGTGAGAATAAACCAAAGTATGCCGATTTAATTAAGTCAGATCGCGCAATTAGATCACTTATCAATATAACTAATTATCTCCACCCAATCTCAATTCAATAAAATACTAGCGTTCAGACTATAATCCTCCTACCTTGGTTGAAGACTCAACGATTCTGATACTTTCAGGTAGACTGATGTGCTCTTGTGCAATAGTTGTTCCTTGTAAATATTAGCGAGGGTGGGCGTCTCCGTGATTCCTGAGTAAGCCGTTTAAACACACTTCCAACTGTTCCACACTAAGCTTTCTCTAAGATTGCCATCTATTCTCACTAAACTTTCTATTCTTTTAAAGGTTATCTTATTTGCATTGTTGCTTCGTTCTTACTTCTTGGATTTGGGTTGGAAAAGTTTTGCCATTAATCGTGGCCGTCAAAGAACGTAGGAGTTATGTTAGAAGAAGAACGCGAGAGATGTCACAACCCCCTCCAAGAAGAAAAACGTGATTTATTTAAGGGTTCTCAACGCCCTTAATAAATTCCGTGCCTAAATTTTTAATTCTAAACCTCCTCGCTTTCTAAGTTTTATTTAAATTTTAACCTTGAATCCTCATTTTAACTTCTATAATTTCCAATGTTTAACTTAACTGTAATTTTCATTATTCATCTTAGAATTAAATTTAATATTCAACTTAATTTTAAATTTAAACTTGTGACAGACACACAATAAATTTTACTCCATTAACTAGGCCAACATTAATAATTTTGCTGTTTAATAATGGTATATTCTCACTTTTTACAAATGTACTTAACTCTATATTTAACGCCACTTAAATATTAAAACACTTAAACATTCTACGTGCATTCCTCCTGGGTGCGCAGACCCAAACTCTGCGTCAGGGCAAATATTTATTTGTGAGCTGGGAGACCGGCTCAATCTTCCGAGTTGAGGCTACATATCAGCTATGGAACAATACTTTCAGGGTCTGTCACCCTGAAATAAAAACTTTTTAAGTTACTTTGTCAAATCTATATTTACATAATACCAATAAGTTTCACAATTTTTTTGCATTATATATCATTTGTAAATTACAATAAACTTTCATTTCCATCCCGCATCTGGTTCCATCAAACTCCTAATGAGCCGGGCAGCGCTGTTAATATTATTGTTAGTGCCCTGACTACGCCGCGTTTACCTAAACCAGATGCATCTTAATACGGAACAATACAACAACATATATTTACATACATATTATACAATTACAAACATTTTTCAATAAACCATTAAAACAAATAACCATAGGAATTGTCGCATCTCACGAAGTCATACATCGAAGTAAACAAATGCATAATTACAGTTGTTTTCTCCAATACTAGAGAGAAAAAAAAATTTTACAAAAGTTCAAAAAAAAAATATACACTCATTGTAGTGTCAACTTTTGCTTGTATTATAACTTTTAAACACCGCCCGAGACTTCCTTCTTTGCAATAATTCTTCCGACCACTTGTTGGAAAGATCATAAAAAAAAATGAAACAATACAACCTGATTTTTATAATTAGTCCCCAAACATGACGTCCAATGACGAGGTGCTACCACTGTTCTTTCCTCTTCTCATTCCTTGGCTGCACTGGAATTCTTTATGTTACCTGCTATAGGGCTTGTAGTTTCCTTGTCGGCTTTTCCTTGCTTACCTTGTTGCTTCCTTGGCCGGTCGGCACTCCTGATCGTTTCTTTGGCGTGAACGCAGGTTTTATCTCGGTCCATCTTGAACTCCAGTTGTCTCCGTCTTGTTCTTCTTCCTACTTATATAAATAGAACTGGATGACAATGGTCTTTTGTTAATATTATTGGGTCCATTTCTCTGCCATTTTCTCTGTGGTCCACTTGTACCCGATCCATACGACCTTTTAATTCCTTTATCTAGCCGCTCTCTTTTATTTCTTGCTTCATTTGTAAATGAGCTAGGCTGCGATCTGACAAGTGATATGCGCTTATCGGCCCTATCCGTGTTTTTCTTAGATTGTTTTGACTGGAGATTTATCCCTTTTTCCTCTAACTCACGTTTCACCGCAGATCTTTTTTTCCCATATTGTGACTCATTTGATCTTTGATGTACATTTTCCGAACTACTTGTTTCCTGACGTGAACTAATACTATCTGGGCGACCTGTTCCTAACCCGACCTCATCACATTTCCTATGACGATATACTTTTATTTGATCAACATTAACAGTTAATCTTTTTCCTGACTTCCATATTACAATATTATTATTATTTCTTACTTCTAATACTCTATAGGGACCTTCAAATTTTTGTTTAAATTTAGAACAGATTTTATTAGCTGCTGAACTTAAAGGGTGTGTCTCTAATAAGACCCAACCATTTCCCTTAATTTGTATATCCCATCTTCGTCTATTATAATATCTTTTCCACCTTTCCTGCTTAGTTTTCGTACTTAGTCTAGCTTCATTAAAGACTTTCTCGATATCTCTAACTGTAAATTCCGATCAGTCTGAAATCATTACTAATTTTTGAAATGGGGTAATCAATTTTCGACCCAAAAATAATTCCGCAGGGGTTTTTCCCATTGTTTCATTCCCTGCCGTACGAATAGCGTAAGCAAACTCACGTAAGAAATGGTCCCAAGTATCGTGTTGATCATTAACATAATTTTCACTATATCTCGATTAACTCGTTCAGTCCTATTTGCTTGTGGCCTAAATGTAACAGTCTTCACATGCCTTATGCCTAATCTTTCACTTAAATGTTCAAAAATTTCGGATATAAATTGGGGACCGTTATCACTTATTAATTTTATTGGAGCTCCAAAACGCGATATAAAATTAGCAAAAAAAATATCCGCTATTATACGAGCCGATGCCTTTTTAAGGGATATAATTTCAGCTCATTTGCTGAAATGATCGGTAATTACTAAAATATATCGATTACATGGTATTCTTGATATAGGATACGGGCCTAACAATTCTAACGTAACTATCTCATTTGTATAATTTGATACAATCTGATTTAATCGACCAGCTGGTAACGAGTTTTTATAATTATTAACTTGGCACATATGACATGTAGAGACATATTGATCAATAAATTTTCTCATATACGGGAAATATCAAACGTTCCGAATTTTATGATAAGTTTCAAATCTACCCAGATATCCCGCAATTGGCTTGTCGTGAAATTCGCGTAGGATGCTGTTTCTTAAGGACTTTGGAATGTATACACGCATTTCATCTAACGACGTTGCGTGTTTCGCATAAAACAACAAGCCTTCAATTAGACGGAAGTCGTGGGTCCAATCCTCACATGTCGTCGCATTAACAGAGTTATCTTCCGGGTTTTCTAAATATCTATAGATATGACCTAATTCTGGGTCATGCTTTTTTTCTGTTATTAACTGTTCCCGCGAAGTAAGTACTAAATCTCTGATTATTGCACAATTAACCTTTTCTCCTATTATAATTTCCACAGGATTTTTCGATAAAACATTAGCCCCAATATTTAACTTCCTTTCTGACACATCAACGCGCAAATTCCCTTCATCTACCTTATTATCTTCAACCAGCGAATCTTGAATTGCCAACGTTTTCTGATCAAAATCTAAAATAATCCTTGATCCACTTATAAAATCAACACCAGAATACATGGGTATTCCAAATCCGTCAACACATGAAACAACCAAGGTTTTTCGAATTGCCTGATGAGAATCTTCAATTCTACAATTCCTATATTTTGGCATTTCGCTCCCTGTGCTGTGATTACCTGAGCTCGCGATTTTTTAATTTGCTTATAAAAAAAATATTTTTTATCTACTTCTTCCGATATAAATGATTTATCTGCTCCGGTGTCCCATAGCGCTTTCAAAAATGTGTTATTTAATAAAATAGGAACGTGGAGAAGCTCTACGGGTGATATACATATCGGAGAAAGCTTAATTGGTATATCCCCTGCCGATTCCTTTTGATTATGAACATCATTAACTTTTACAACATTCAATCGTCCCCTTTGCATCCTATCGCCTCGACTGAAATTTTCACTCGAACCCCTATTTCTACGGTCCCCTCTATTAAAATTATCATTTCGATCATTTCGAAATTGGTATCCCCTTTCGTCGAATCTCTGATCATCATTCTGAAATCTCTATTCCTCCTCTCGAACCCTCTATTACTTTAACGGATATTCTCATATGTACCTCTAAAATCATTTCTGCCATTATTTGGTCTACGCCCAACCTCGGAATTTCTCCAGTTTCTGCGATTAGCATCAAATTTAGGCATCCTATGTGCGTTTTGACCCCGTCTTTCCACATTATCACTATTCTGCGAACCCCTTTTTAATTTGTAAGAATACCTCTCTTCAAATTTAGGCAATATTTCCAAAAGTTGTACCGTGTTCTGCGGATTGCGAACTTCCACATAGTCCTGGACTTGTGGTTCGAGTCTAACAAAAATGTGATCAACCAATTCCGCCTGCGACATCCTTAGCTCTAAACTTTTATGTATTTTTAGCAAATCGTAAACAAAGTCTGTTGGTTCCTGATTTCTTCCCTGCTGTGACGCGAAAAACCTAGCCTCCAATTCTTTCTTATTTTTGATTGCGGGAAAAGCTTTCGCTAATTCAGCCTTTAGCTGCGCGAAATCCGTGGCTGTATCTTGCACTAGCACCGATCCAAATATTGATTACCAATCTTGAGCCCTTCCCCAGAGATGACTTTTCAAATAAGCACATGCCAAGTTACTTGGGATTTCAAGTAACTGCATTTGATTATCTATAGCCTCAAGGAATTCTATGATATTCTCAGATCCGGAAAAACACATTTCAGGTAAAATACCAAATCCTCCTGCATTACCTAACCCAGAATTATAAATGTTCGGGCGCCATTGTGACATAGCCATCTGTCGATAGCTATAACGGGGGGAGGGGTTCCGCGTAAGTTAGAGGTGTGGGATTATCGGAAGGATGAGACATTCTATAATTCTTAATACGACTTTTATTAAGAATTTAACTTAAATTACTTATATAACGAACAACCTTATATTAAGTGAGAATAAACCAATGTATGCCGATTTATTTAAGTCAGATCGCACAACTAGGTTACTTATCAAAATATAACTAATCATCTACCTAATCTCGCTTCAATATTAAACTATCGTTCCGAATATAATCCTCTTACCTTGGTTAAAGACTCAACGATTCTGATACATTCAGGTAGACTTATATGTTCGTGTGCAATCATTCCTCTTAGTAAATATTAGCGAGGGTGGGCGTCTCCTTGATTCTTGAGTAGGCCGTCTAAACACAATTCCAACTGTTCCACACTAAGCTTTCTCTAAGATTGCCATTCATTCTCACTAAACATTCTATCCTTTTAAATTTTATCTTATTTGCATTGTTGCTTCGTTTCTCCTCTTGGAATTGGGTTGGAAAAGTTTTGCCATTAATCGTGGCCGTCAAAGAACGTAGGAGTTATGTTAGAAGAAGAACGCAAGAGATGTCACAACATACTGTGAACTTGGTGTGACGGGCTCACGCGTCCTTTCTGTAACATAGCCTCTGGGTTCTTTGACGACCAAGATTAATGGCAACTCTTTTCGAACCAAAATCCAGGAAAAGAAATGCGATAATGAAATGCAAATAAGATAGCTTTTAAAAGAACAAAAGTTTCATTAATCAGTATGGAAATTTAGGGAGAGTTATGTTTGGAAGAGATACGAGTGTGAATTGATGACCTATCATAAAGTTACCGAGATATTCAGGCATTGATACAAGGTGTATACAATTGCACGCGCGCACAAGTGTTTCCGTACCGTGATAGAATCTTAATTTGGATTAAGGTAGGACTGATTATTTGATATTAGGACGTAATATTATCAGAAATGAGAATAGGCTTATAATATAATTATTTAAAGAAAGTGGTCTAAATTACGTGATACGGTTTAACTATCGCTGTGTGTTTGGTTCATTAGATTCTCACTTATATAAATTTATTTAAATTATTAGAAGTTTAAGTTATATTCTTAATAAAGTCATATTAAGAATTTTAAAATATCTATTCCTTTTGAAAATCCCAAACCTCTAATTCACGCTGACAATCAAAGATATGGTCACCATAGAGCGACCATATGACATTGTGTTTCTTTTTTTGTTCGCAGTTGTCTTTCATTTCGTCATTGGGAGGGGGGGGGAGATGGTTAATAAAAGAAATACACTCAAAATTAAAAATAAAACTTATTGATTTTTTATAATTTCTTTGTTATATCATTACATATAATTGCATTATCCTCAAAACATTTATCGTGCAAATAAAAGTATCTGGGTACATTCTTCGGATGAAATCCATTTTTAACTATTTCTATCATTATCTCAAAAATGTCTTTTCCTTCCACATAATGTTTTAAATGATCTGGGCTTCTACGCCAGAACTGTCGTAAAAGGTCCTCATAATCAAAGTCTTCCCATAACTCTAAAATTTTCTGACAGTTAATGATGTGCAATAAGCCAGTAAAATGTTTCCTTGGTAGACGATTCCAATCTTTATTGGCAGCACCCATAAAGAATTGGTGATACACCCGAAATAAATATATCCTTAAAACTTTAACAGGAAAAAGTGTGAGTAACTGCTCGCGATAATCTGCACTCATTCTCGAAAGACAAAAGCGGCCAAGGTGCATCTTATCCGTATCTTCAAATACTTCGTGTAAAAGAGATTTACAGTCCTCCTGCGATAGGTCATTCAAACGGCGACTCTGTAGTGACGCATCAGTAATATCGTCCCATGGCTGAGATCCGAAATTAGATCCTGCTCTGTAGTGGTCAATCCATTTTGAGACATTCACTTCATGCTGGTTTAAGTGAGGATTTTATCTTGAATACTTGCATAAAATTTCATTCCTTGAAGGAATAGGCATATTTTCAAAAAAATTAAGGACATCACAACTAGACCAATACTGACAAGCAAGTACGAAACGCGTTTCTTCACACAATCGTTTTGAATGAATTAATGAATCAGCTGTTTTGATCCTATCCACCATTCCATCTGCATGAAAGCGAAACTTACGAGACCTTTCCTGCCTCGTTGAGCAAATTCCGATGTGGTTTTCTCTCCACAAATCAATTTCTAATGCCATGGGTTTCATCAAGACGATAATTTCTCCTTTCAAGGTAAATGGAATATCGAAAGCTGATAATTTTCTTCTTATGGCCTTTTTCCATATTTCAGCTTTGACACGCTTTACAAGACTTCGTATTTTAAAATCATTAATAAATTGATCTACACATTTCACTAGAATAATTTCTTTAAGTGTGCACATTATACCATTTAAGAACATATAATATTTTACAAAAACAATTTCTCGTTTTTAGAGTTATATTCTAACAATTATTTTTTTTATTTAAAGCGTGTTTATTATTCTGAAATTACACGAAGAAATAGCATATAGTATTTGTTTTTCTGAAAAAAAATCTTTTAGAGAAAGTTAAATTACAAAATTTCAAAACTTGTCTCTTATTTTGAATGTGTTTTGCTCCAGAAATATCAAGTAGAAGACAGCACTGAAAAATAAAAGAAAGAAAACAAAAATTAGTATATTGTCTTAAAATGTGATATTTGTGAGAGAAAAAATCACAAAGATTTTTAGATTATTTAAACCATGTATATATCAAATTCATTTAATATTAAGGAACACTATGTTTCACATTAAGGCCTACGGCCATATTTTCAAAAACTACCTTTATCCAACAGATGGCGTTGTTTGCAACTCGGATGACGTCAAAGGCGATAATGTTTGTAAAAAGATAAACTTTCGTTACTATAGCAACCGTGGTCTGGTTAGGAAATGATTGACAGATATAGTCAGTTTACGAACGCATGCGCAGTTGCCATAAAATAAACAAACTATTCAAAGCCATAATCAAATGGTGAGGACAACGGGGTGCAGTTTTGGTTGAAAAAGTAGAAAAATGGAAAGAAGAAAGTTTTGCAAGTGCTGTCTTTTAGAATTGCCGCAGAAATAGGTGCACAGTCTTTTTTGTTTAAATCCATGAGAATATTTTGGAATATCCACAAGTGAAGAACAATTTACGTTTACCCCTTTTCTTGTTTATAATAAACATTTCCCAAAGGGTTAAGAATAAAGATGGAATTTAAAAAGGAATTTTAATTCTTGGAGGAAGGATTTCATAGACCTCCAGTTTTATTTTTGTACACAGATATCTTTTTTATTTGTCTTGGCGTATTTAATCCATTTTTTTGTTTGATAGGTATGTAATAAATTTCTTTCTGCTCATATCTTAAATACAAATTGTATTTGAAATTGTCATGTAAGAATACTCATCAGGAAATAATCATTTTCAATTTGAGTCTTTCACAAGAAAATGTTACTTTTCTAAGAAAATAACCTAGAGCAATTTTTTCACAAATAGTTTGTATAATTCTGTTTTCAAACACATCTATTTCTTATTTTACAAATTAATGTTATTATTTCCGATACGCCTGAAAATATGACAAAAATTTCACTAAATTACAGTCGTCACTAAACCTGAAAAAAAGTTCGTTACTTTGAAAATTTCGTGAAATGATTTATCTTTCAATATAGTTTAAAAACCACTTAAAACAAATTTTAAATTCACATAACTATACATTATTATAAAATTAATTGTTCACACACCTTTTGTGTAAGTTAATATCTATTTATTTTACATATCTTACCTATCAAGAAGAATTCGGCTAGGAAAACAGGGAAAAAACAACTTTGTCAAGAAATACTCAGTATTTCAACTTTAAAAAATTACTTTTGTATTATGATTAACGAAAGTTTAATAACATTTTCCAATTTTAAGCCTACAAGTAATTTTAAACATGCATATTTTATGACCAATAATTTTAAGAATGCGTGACCTTCAATTTAACAACTGGTTAAGTCTATTAATTTTGTTTTGAGTTTTCCGTTTTTTAATGTTTTCCCCATTCCACGCATCTTTGCAGTGCACGAAACACCTCATCAGGCGTATTTTTTTTTCACACAATTCAAGTCTAATAGTTTCAAATGATTTTACTTGCTCATTACATCACATGTAGGTCCAGAAATATTTCAAAAATAAAGAGAAAAAATCGAATCCCAAGAGAGAAAGTTCGATAAATGGAAAATGCACTTAGCTATTTGTGGAGGTTATTTGACGAAGAAAATCATAAAATGTTCTTGGTTCTAGGAAAAAGTTCGCGAAATAGAGAAATTCATAAGATAGAGGTTCGCAAAATGGAGGGCCGACTATATTATATTCATCGAATTAATTTCCAAACTAAGCTTCCTTTTTATTACACTTCTTTAAATTGGTATGGAATTGAAAACCTGTTTCCTTGTTGAATTTTAATAATTGTTCTTGTAGATAAACCGAGAAAAAGCATGAATAATGTTAAATTTGGAAACCTGGAACAAATATGAACATTTTTAAAATATTAACTTAAATGTTTTAAAAAACTAGCTAGAGTTCTCAGTTCTAAATTTATATAAAACTTTTATAGAATATATATATATATATATATATATATAAGTATATTCAAAATATTTCAAAATTATCTTGAACAGAAAAAAAATTTTATTGAGCAGAAAACCCTTTCATATCTTCCAAAATGAAAATCTGAGAAAAACACATATAAAATTTGTAAAGACATAAAACAGAAACTAATAATGTCTTTTAATGCGTTTTTTTCCAACTGAAGAAGGTTCTAAAATAGCTTGTAATTTTCTATGAATCACAAATTGTTCTTACCTATACTTATATCATACAGGGGCTAATCTCTAACTGCAATGTAATGGTATAAATAATAAATTATTATTATTGTTGTTACTAAAATTAATAACTGTATGAAACAAAACTCTTGAATTTTACTTTACATATTCAACAAAGAATAAGTCTAATTGCCATACATCACTTTGACACTATTGGTACTGCAATTCATGGTTAGCTGTTCTGTGATAAAGGTTTAATTTTTTGATAAGTAGGTAATTTTCTTTTTATGGATCATGTCTAAGAAAAAAGATTTAAATTAATTATTTATAAAGTTTCATTTTTAAAATTGGTCTTTTAAATAGAATAACGTAGTATGTATGTTACCGGCAAATTATGAAATCCGGCATTCTACAGAATGCCTAAGCATTGTATAGAATTCCTAAAACTAGCCGGCAATGTATGAAATGATTCTTATTTCACACACTGCCTAGGCATTCTATAGAATGCCTAATGAGAAACCGGCAAAGTATAAAATACATCGATTCGTTTCGAATATTGTGGAGCAAGACAAAAAATTTTTAATGTGTGCCTCAGGTTCAGAATTTGTCTGTTGCACATTGTGGTTTGTTCGGGAGTGTCAAAATACTCAATTTTACTTAAACTTGTTCAATAAAGCATGGGTTTTTTTTCCTGTGCAGCAAACGTCCCACCCTCCGCAGGCGTAGTAAAATTATGAAACCGATCTACGGGTATAAATAGGTTAGAAAGCACTTCTATACAGTATTAAAGTTGCGGATTCTGAGTTATTTTACTTGCTTCATGAATCTCATTTGACTACTGGACACGAAAATTTTTATAGATTTCTGAAAGAACTTTCAGTCAAATACAAAAACATTGCATGTTATGATATTGAACTGTACATCCACCTTTATGAACTTTCCAGAAAAAACAGAAAAATTATTTAAGGAAAGGAATTGTAGTGAAGTTTGTGATTTTTTCTGAATGCCAATATATTGGCACCTGCAACGAGTGGGAAAGATGGTTTCTATCGACTTGAAACTTCTGAAAGAATTTTAAAACAAGTATATGCGAAATCAGTATTTACTTTGTGCCCTAAGAACTTGCTTAGAATTAAAAATATTCCTGACCATGATATTCTTCTTCTGTCAGTTGCTATTACTCATTCCAATGAAAGCGGCGAAGGATTCGTCAAATGTATGTGTAAAAAAAATACCAAAATAAGAATGGTCTTTGCGTGAAAAATGTATAGAAATGTACTTCAAAATGCCATAAGTGCCATGTTGCAATAAGTTGATTAATTTTAAGTTCTTATCTTTTATTTGAAAATGTTGTTTCTGTTAATAAGAAAAACATAAATTTTGTTTAGTACAACTTTCTTTTTTCTTTACGTATTTTGAATAATTTTTTATAATGACACTCTCATTATTTTGTCAAAATAACATTTGAATTTTTAGAAATGTACGTCATTGATATAATAGCCTTATCATGAGCTTATTTCATACTTTGCCTAAACAGCTTTGGTCATTCTATATAATGCCTAGGCAAAGTATGAAATAATTCTCATATTTGATACTTTGCCTAAAAACGCCAGGCATTCTATAGAATGCTGGCATTTCATACTTTGCCGGTAACACACACACATATATATATATATATTATACATTACATACGTTCAATAAAAGTATGTTAATCACTTGAATTAATGAAATTATATACTGATGTATAAAATAACACTTTGTTCTAAGCAGATTTCAGCCTTTATTATATAGAATATGTATTTTTATGTTACTAATAAATTTTGAATTGTGCTTTCATTGAAGATATTTAATGAACGTAGTAACTCTTTTATAAATCAATACAAATAATTGGATTTTAAAAATATGAAAAAGCCAAAGAGCTGATTCTTTGGGATGACAAAAAAGAAGAAAAATAAATTATTTGGGAGGAGTAGAAATTACTTTCAAACATCTAAAGGAAACACATTAACAGCTAGAATGCACAAGTTTTTTCTTGCATAATGTACTATGAGCAATTTTCGTCTTTGAACAGTGAAGAAGGGCTAACGGGGATCAAGCAGTCGTAAAAGATACAGATTGGGCTTCTTCCCCCCCCCTCCATTGTGGAGGGACTAAGAGGGAGACTCCAGATACTTTTTTTGTCTTCAGTTTATGTCGTTTAAAATGAAATTCTTAGTACACAGTTTTGTCGTATTTTCATGAATACCAGAAATAATAACATTAATTTATAAAATAAGAAATTGAAATGCGGTTAAAAAAGATTATAAACACATGAAAAAGTGCTCTAATGACCATTTTCACAGAAAAAAATGACGTTTTCTTTTAAAAGACTCGTATCGAAACTTATTATGTTCTCGATGAGTGTTTCTTATAAGGCAATTCAGAAATTCAAATTTAAGTGCAATTTGTTTCTACCATCTACATTTTCTTAAACAGGATACCACATAATATAGCCTATTTTCTGGGTTACTGCATTAAATGAAGCTGTTATTTGGTTATGAAACACACACACACATGCGTAAAAATTAAACAATGTTTGAAATGAATTAGGAAATCGTTTTAACCTACAATTATATTATATAAAAGTTAATCTCTCATTATTATCGAATGACATTAACATCAAATTATTATTATTGTTACTAAAATCAATAACAGTATGGGACTTTAAAATTGAATTTTCATTTACATGTACAACATAGAATATGTCAGGTGTATCGTTATGCGACAATTTTATCAACGATGTAATTCAGAATTCGAGGAATGCGTAATTATTCGAATCTCGGCGTACACATGAACAATGAATAGTGAGTGAGTGAATATTAACGTCGCACTGTTCAGCTATAAGAGGGCTTTTGTTCCAAATGTTGAAAATTGTTATTGAAGCACCAGATTTATTCCTCTCTTTAAAAGCATTTGTTTGTTGTCATTATTATATGTATTAATTAAATTTTTATTCAATTAATGTGTTTTTTCTTAAGTTTTAAATACCATACTTCACTTCAGTTAGAAATTTAAATAGTTTAAAGTAAGTAGATCTATACCACCTGTCATTAAATTAATAAATCTGCAAAAATTCACTAATTCATTTACTTACAACAGGGAGAAGACATCAAATAGAAGTTATTGTAACATCTTGCATGAATTGATCATCTCCTTTAGGGATTTCACGAAAGCCCTAATTTCATCGTTTCCCTGCGTAACACACACACACACACACACACACATATATATATATATATAGCATCTAAGGATAAAAATATTATCTAATGTAGATAAAATTCTCAATTTCGTATTTAAAGCTATAACTTAAATAATAATTAACTCTGATTAATTTAGATATACAAATTTTTAAGCTGAAAGGTTAAAAAAAAGATTTTTCACATTACGTTTCAAGTATACTATTAAAGGAAAACAATTTTTAGAATAAATTAGAAAAATAATGAGAGGAAAAAGTAATCATCAGCTGTGTGTCATGAATAAAAAAATAAATTTTATGATTCTGAAGTTCAGAATATAATATTAAGTAAAACAATTTTTTATTTTTGGTCTTATATTATATAGTATATAATGGAGTTTATATAGTAATATAATGAAGTGTATAAATCTCTCGTACGTTATTATATTTTATTATTGAAATACTATGAAGAGCCAATTTCATAAGAAATCAAGAAATTTTTTTTCCTTGTACTAGAGATATCACGTTTTATATTGAAAATTATTTTTATTACAAATATCAAAAAAAAATTCCTTTCAACTATCATAAAACAACATGCATAGTTTTTGAAATACGAAATATTAAGCGATCTTTAGCCATAACACATTCCAGTAATTCAAAATCCTAGGTCAAAGCTCGAAAGAGCTACCCAATCTGGTCATCTACCCTCCCCCAACGAATATTTTTAGAAAATAATGGGGAGTAAGGCAGAACCCGTATGCAATGACGTAGTCTCAAGGTCCCGGGTGGCCTTATATACTTTTACTTTGCGATTCCCCCATTTTTCATGGAAAAAAGCAGAATTAACGTTTCTGAAGTGATTAACGTCATTATTTGTGCAGAAAAATATTCTTTTTCATAAAATATAGTATTATTAATGTGCATTTAAGCAGCTTAATACACAGGCGTAATTTTCTTCTTAAACAAAGTTAATTTGACTTTGTGCTTAGAATGCATACATGTTGCACCATCTGCAGCCATTATATTAAAACTTGCCAAACATGGCGTCAGAAAATTCTACAAGCAAGGATATATGTATTTTTCGCAATTTTAAAATTTTCTAGACAATAAATGACTTTTCTACATTTCATGGTGAATACAATATAATACAATATATACACCTATATAATGTGATTTCATTGTGCTGTGTCCATACCACGTGATTACAAGAAATACTAGCGGTTAGCTGAACTACACGTTTGGAAATATATTTGCATTCAGTTGTAAGTTGTCCACAGACGATTTCAAGCACGTGCATCCCGTTTAATATCTATTTGAGGTAAGTTGTAAATATTTTCGAATATTCTAGAAAATGCTTGACATTTTATTAAATGTGTAATTTTTAAAGTATTTGAAAAAATGAAGACAAATATAAACAACATTGTATTCGCTCTTGTATGTATTTCTGAGTACTTTATATAATGTTCATATATGCGACTCGATAAATTGCGTTTCTTCTGCAACAGGATTTTCTTTTAAGCAATTTTCCAAGAACATTTGCATTAGATGTTTTAAAAGCTAATGTTTAGTATTAATTTTCCTATTGAAAAAATGCAGTTGAACCTTTTTTGAAAGATTACGCATTACATAGGTGGTTATTCATAAAATGATGTTACCACATGAAGGGCAGAATATTGTTACTAATCTTTTGTAAATGAATTTTTTTCATCAGAAGGTATTTGTACAACACTGTATTTAGTTTACTATTTCTTATTTTTTTTGAAAAATAAGCCCATTATTTTTATAACATATTTTTTTAATGAAATTAATGGAGTATTCTTTTTTAAAATGAGTACTTATTATATCTATCAGTATTCATTTTCAGATTATCTCCTACAATAATTTTAGAAAAAAGTTACAAATAAAAGATAATATTTGGACACATTTTTCGGAATGAAGCTCATTAATGTATTTTGATTTTATTTGTACGAGAAAAAAAGTTTCGCTTAAAGCTAGCTTTGCATTACAATAAGGTTTCGAAATGAACTATGCTTCTTATCTTACAACTTTGGCCAGTTTTTCGATATTTTCGACCCATGAAAATTTCGATCTTTAAGGCGGAAAGCGACCGAATGATCTCCGAAACATGTCTATAAACCGAATGATATCTCGGATATTTAAGGCTCCCTTCACACCAAACGATTCCGAGTCTGTTGCGATCTTTCCAATTCACAGCGATTCTGAATGAACAGAGATTTGCCTTCACACCGCCACGGGTCAATCATTCTTCCATCAGTTGTTGTCGAACATGGTTGCTGTTTTAAATGCTTTAAGACGATTCACGTTTCAAGCTATTAATTTCACAACTATATCCTTATTCATTTTTTTTTTCAAATTGAAATATATAAAACGAAAAATATAAGAATGGTTTTATTCATTTATTTTTCTATATTTTGCCTGTTCGTATGAAGTGTAATTATAGTCTGAAAAGTAGTAACAAATAATAAATATGTATTGTAACTATATTATAATGCAATACTTTTACAAAAATATATCTTAATGTTTTTAAAAGACATTTCATATGTTGTTATATACTACAGCTTTTGTATCATATAACAACTATTTTTTTGATTATGTATTTAAAAATGGTTTTCTAATACATTAATGAATTAAAAATTTTACATGCCATTTACATTTTGTTTGTTTCGTACAACAAAATTTGATATCTATGTAGTAATAAAACGGAATCTTTTTAAAAAACTAAAATTATCGACAATATTGGTATTTTATTTTAGCATTATTATAAATATTTAATTTTTTTCTCTCCCAAAATTAAATAAATTCTTCAAACATTTTTCAGAATATTACCTCCTCATCCCCCTCCCCCCGAAAAGAAACAGATTTTGCTTTTAAGTATTAAAAACTAAAGATTCCAAATTTCTAAAATTGAATTAAATATGCTTGCTCTACCTCACCGCTAACCATGTTTCTTTAAGTTGCGTTTAAATTGTATTTCGAAAACGTTTCTCAAAGCTTGATTTTTAAACAGGTGTGAAAAAAAGCTTTTAAGAGTTTTCGAAAAAGTCAACTTTTGAAATTGACTTTCGCATTATGGGTAAGAAAAAAAGAGTGAACAATTATTTTAAAATACAGTTTCAATACAAACTTTATTTCAACCTATAAATAAGATTCAGTACTAAGGAATTAAATTTTTTCTTCAAGTCGCCAAATGTTCCTGCAAACAAGCCCCCCATAAATAAGGAAGGAGTAACTAGGGGGTTGAGGGAAGGGGACTGCTTTTAAGCACGAAACCTGTTTGGAATCCCCCTTAACTAAGAAACCGTGGTTTGGTCAAGCTTCCATAGGGACAGGAATGCATTCTATCTATGCTGAGTCTATACCATGTGCTTAAAAGAATTGTTGGGGAGCCCCCAATTTTACATGTGTCCACAGTCAGAAGTGTCCTTCTGCTGCGGAAAGGAAGAAATTGTTCCAAGGATAATTTCAAGCACGTGCATATCTTATCTATTCAAATCGACTTGAGGTATGTTGTAAATATTTTTAAAAATTTAAGAAAAGGCTTCTGAAATTTCTTTAAATGTATGATTATCACACAACTGATTTGAAATTATTGAGAGAAATATGAAACGCATTGAATTCTCTTTTATAGGTATTTCTGAGCAGATTTATGATGTTGTTTCCGTTAAATTACATTTTTTCTGCAACTGGGTATTTTTAAGACGTTTTTCGCACAATATTTGTATAAATTGACTTTAAACCTGATGTGTAGCATTAAATCTTCTATAGGGGTTAAATTTTATCAATTGAAATATTACTTCCAAACTATTTTTGAAAGAACATATATTGCATTGGTGATAATTCTTAAAATGACGTTTCGCATGAAGTGATGCAAAAAATTGCTACAACTTTATTGGAAGTGAATTCTTTCTGCCAGAAGATTTTGTGCAACACTATAACTAATTAATTTTATATTATTTATTTATTCGACTCAGGAAAAAATAAAGCTATTTCTTATGAACCAATTTCTTTTCGATAAAAATTAATGGAAAATTCCTTTTATAAAATGAGTGCAGATCACATTTATCAGTTTTAGTTATTAGAATGTCTCCTAATAATAATTTAAGAATAAATGTTAAGCATACAAAAATTTTCAATATTTTTCTCGAAAGAGGAGTATGCATTTTTTAATGCCATTTTAGGAAAGTTATATATATTTTTTTCAATGGATTTTGATATTCTATCCATAATATTCGATAGGAATTCGCTCAATGCTATTAACAGAAAGGGGAAAGGTTGGCAGGGAAGAAATCACGTTAAGCCCCACTTTTATATAAATTACTTTATATATAAGAACTCTCCTAATTTAGCAATGTTTATAATACCGCAGCATTCATATATGTTTTAAATTCTAATATTTCTATGAATTATAATAACTTTCAAAACCTGAAAATTTTTTTTATATTCCATCTTTAGTGTTCTTTATGTTTTAAGTAGAAAATATAAATTTTTTTTTATATATATACAGACAGACCTATGTAAAAGAAGTCAGTAAATCTCGCGGTTGTTACGGTTAATTCGTTATATAGGGGTTTTATTTCTCTTTTTTTTGAAAACCCGATAAGACAAATTTAAAATTCTAAACGCTACATTTTTTTAAAAATGTTTTTTTGACACATTTTTTTTTTTTTTTTTAAAATATATTTTATTTTATGTATTTTACCTATAAAAAAAAAACTGCAAGAAATGTTTTTTGACAATTTATCCACTTACGACGAATTATTTTTTCTTTGATGCTTAACTTACGTTTTAAATTTTAATTTTCAAAAACGAAGTTACCAGTACGGCAGATAAAATACAAATGAACAGAGACTTTCAAGTAAAGGGGAATATCGAAGATTTTTCCAGTTGTAACACAGAGATCTGGGATAAACATTTATTTCACGTAAAAATCACAAAAAAATTCCATTAAAACCCAAAAGATTAGGGAAGAGCGTTTTTTTGCAATGTCTTTATATTACTGCATAAACATAAAAATAAAGTAATCCTTTTTGAGAGAAGTCCAAAAATAATGGCCGGAAACTCAGCCCCCCGGTAATTCCACCCTTTTGTTTGGGTGATTTTGGGGCCTTTTTCTCGCGTTTTGATTTGAAGTCCCCCTTTTTTCAGGGCCTCGTCTATCGCTAACGAGAGGCCTCTTATCGTTTTTCTCAAGTCAAAATCGTCCCGGTACCAAACGCTCCCCTTTATAAACCCTTGTTTCTCACGGTCACTCATCTTCACCCCCTTTTTATCTCTTGTCCCTCCCCATATAGCGGGGAGACTCTTTTTGCTAGTCTTAGTTCTATTTTCAGATGTGCTGTCTCACAGATCCGTGAGAACCCAAAACACATTGTACCCGGGGTTTTTTTAACTTTCGGACTCGCATGGGAAAAAATGTTTAAAATTTCTGACCACTCGTTTGCGAAACTTTTTCCCAGCAATTAGGGAAACGAACGGAATTTATCGAAAATATCGAAGGGACAAAATATTTGAGCCTTCTGGATAGTGGATGTTTAAAAATGCTCACAGATATTGTTATGAAAGTCATTTCAAGGTAATATTTCATTTTTAATTTGTCAATATTGAAAACATTCGAATCGAAATTTCTTAAACTTGATTGCCAATTACCTTGCTTTACAAGCATAACAGAAGCGTATCTGGAATTACACGAGTTGTGGAATGTCTTGCATTCGTTTCTTTCACCTTATGTAAATTGTAACATTCCTGCAGTTTCATATTTTAAAAAAAATCGTTACATTTGGGAATATATGCTTAAATAATTATTCAAAAAAGCGCAGTGAAGAAATTTTAACCGTAAAGGATAACTGTGAAAAATGAAGAAATTTAAGACCAATTAAATTAATGTGTTTTTTTTATTTATTTAAATATTCAAATATCGATTCGTATGTTATTCATTGTGCATGTATATCCTTGTAATTTTTTTATACTACATACATTTTATGAACATGTTCACATAACTTTTTTTTGAAGAAAAATTATTCCTTTAATTACATTGTTCGTTTAAATTATTTTCATAAAGAATTTAGTATTCAAAATTTGTAAAATGTTATTTTTTTAATTTCAAAACTTTTGTTTGATTTTTAGATATTTTTACCATAGCATAATATTGAATTTAATGCATATGCATAAAAATAATATGATTAATAGTTTAAATAATATCATCACAAATACAAATGATTCAAAATTTGAAATTAATCAGTACGTCTCCTCCTTAATGATATATTCCATGAAAAGTTTCTTTTCTGGTTATTTATAGGTAAGTGTATTTAATAATGTATATATTTTTTTAAGTCCTATATTTGCTATATAATTATTATAGTGTCTTAACTGTTCATGTCATATGCATTTTTTATCTAATAATATGCCTCAAATACTTTAATTTTCATATTTTCTTTACAAGTAAATGTTTATTTTTTATTTTATTGGATTGAAATTATTTTATATTTTTGAATATTGAATGAATGAATTATTTTAATTGAATATTTTTAACGTATAATCTAGAATCTATTTTTACTATATAATTACTGTTTTATCTAGAACTATTTGTCATTTCTATAGTTGTATATATTTTTGCATGTATTTTTTTTATAATAACATGCCTCAAATACTTTACTTTCATATTTTCTTTACAAGTAAATTTTTCTTTTTTATTTTATTGGATTGAAATTATTTTATATCTTTGAATATTGAATGAATGAATTATCTTAATTGAATATTTTTAACGTATAATCTAGAATCTATTTTTACTATATAATTACTGTTGTATCTAAAACTGTTTGTCATTTGTTTATATTTTTGCATGTATTTTTTTATAATAATGTGCCTCAAATACTTTACTTTTCATATTTTCTTTTACAAGTAAATGTTTATTTTTTTATTTTATTGGATTGAAATTATTTTATATCTTTGAATATTGAATAAATGAATTATTTTAATTGAATATTTTTAACGTATAATCTAGAATTTATTTTTACTATATAATTACTGTGGTATCTAAAACTGTTTGTCATTTCTGTATTTGTATATATTTTTACATGCATTTTTTTTTTTTTTGTAATAATATGCCTCAAATACTTTACTTTTTATATTATCTTTGCAAGTAAATGTTTCTTTTTTATTTTATTGGATTGAAATTATTTTATACTTTTGAATATTGAATGAATATATTATTTTAATTGAATATTTCTAACGTATAATCTAGAATCTATTTTTCCTATATAATTACTCTGGTGTCTAAAGCTGTCTATCATTTCTATATTTGTATATATTTTTGCAGGCATTTTTTTTTTTTTTTGTAATTCTTTCTTTTGTTATGATTTATTGATCCTATGAGCGTAAAAAATATCATTTCACAGTAAAAAGGAACTCCATCAAAATATTTCTAAATTCACATGATTTTTTTATTAATATACCTCTAATGCTTTACTTTTCAAATGTTCCTTACAAGTAAATGTTTTTCTTTATTTTATCTGATTGAAATTATTTTACATTGAGTCAGAATTTTCTTATACTGTTAGGAGCCTTTCAATAGCAATTTTGTCAACTTTTTCCGGGAAAATATTATGCATCATTCTAGAGTATTAATACATAACTTTCATCGGAAAATATTCTAAGTGAGAATTAAAAAATATAATCAATATAAATTCAGAAATTTTAATCTCTGACATGAAAAGAAATAAAGGTTCAAAGCTTTATATTCCTCACAGAGCAAATGCGCGTAGAAAAGCTTTCCCTCCTTTCACGACGTCATCAAAAGTCTGTCGTGGCCTGGTCCTTTCAAGGTGGCCTTGGCTAAGCGGAGGGGGGGGGAAGTAATTTTGAAAAAGAATACTGAAAGTGCTGATTTTGTGAAGAGAAAGGAAATTTACTAAAGTAAAGAAAGCCCGTGCAATGCCGGGCCAAGCAGCAAGTTTACACTATTAAAGTTCGTAGGTAAACAAACATATGTACGTCTGTCACTTTGTATGTACACCTATTTTGTCATGAACCGCACGATGCAGAATCTCGCCGAAGGTACCAAAAGATCGGGAATGATCCCAGAAATCTGTTTTCATTATTTATATTTTGATATTGCATTTAATTAAAAAGATATTAATTAAAAGACTTAAAACGAATAATTGGTTTACCCCTCTTGTCTTTTTATACCGCCGAGCGTCATTTCTATTTCAGTGGAGTGCAATTTCTACTTTATTATAAAATTCAGACAAAAAATAATTATAGAATCGGAAAGATCATTTTTTCGCCACGATTCGGTACAATTTTTTTTTACAAAATAATATTTTCTATTTTTTACAATTTTTTTACATTATTTTATATATCAGAATAAAAAAATATGCATAAAGTTAAGAATGTAATTCAAAAATAAAAATTAGAATACAAAGATGCAGATATATGTACTAAAAAATGAAGAAAAAAACAACAACAACCAATAACATTAATTGATTGTTAAAATATGAATTAAGGTGTGAGAATGCAAATATGAAAGGAAAAAGAAGTAAAAAAGAAAGTTAGAAAAATAATATAAGGTAATAAAGACTTGAATACTTTTTTTGTTTTGCACAAAATCCGGACTAAAACGATCTTTGCAGTTTCGTGAGGGATCAGAATTAGTGTCAAATTTTATGTTATGATTAATACAATTAATGCATTTGGGAAAACATTTTTACTATCGTGGGAGTCAGAAATACCACAGTTAAAACAAGTTTTAGGTAAGGAGCAAATAGATCCCAGATAGTGCATTGTCGGACAGAATTGAAAGAATTATTCCTAACTCTTTCAAAGTCACAAGAAAAGAGAGGCAGGATTAAATAACGATCGAAAGATTTTTGGGGGAACTGAAAGAATCCTGTGATTTGCGAGGGTGGAGGTTTTAGAGAAGTCTATTTTAAATTATTTTGATTTAATAAGTCGTTTTTTAAGACGAGAGCCCTGAAGAGTGAATCCTTAGTGTAGGTTTTATCAACATTAAGTTTCTCAGGCGTGATCTGTTAATATCAAAGTACTTTAGAGAGTCTACTGCTTTCAATTAATTTTCCAAAAAATCTTCATCGGTCTCTTTTGAGAGTAGAATGGAGACTTTGCTCGGTGTAGAACTGATCCTTATTATGGGAACCGAGAAGATTTTGTTGATGAGACAGGTTGTAACTTTCTTCCTGATATCTTCGGAACAGTCATCAGCTAGCCTGGATCAGATGAGAAAGATCCGGGTAGGAGCAGGACGCAATATTCCTTGGCACCAATTTGAGCGAAAGAAGAGGAGTACCCCTGAAAAGCATGTATGCTTGTTCAAGGTCGAGCAACAGGAGTCAAGATGTGGCTGTAACAATTTCATAGGATATCTTTGATTTCTTGGATAGAAGAGGAGCATGCGTAGATAGCTCAGGAAATTTATTCACTTTTTCTGGAAGCCCTCCGAACATTAGATCGAAGCACCTTTGAAATTCTTCAAGTCTCCCTTGCATATTGAAGACACTTTTATCTTCAATTCGTAGAGTCTCGGGTAAGAAAAACAGATTAGGGTTCGTTGGCTTCAAATATTGTTGAAGAGTTCGAAGGCTAGTACTGAAAAATACGTGGTGAGTGAATACTAACGTCAACGAGGGCTTTTGGTGACGCAATCGTAATTTCGAACCATCGTCAAGTGACGAAGGACGACACCTGAGTGGCACCCCCCCTTCCCCTAACTACCACAGCACACCAACGGGAGACGTTTGATCTCGAGTCTTTAGTGGTATTTCAGCCTCACTTCACGCGCCAGCCACGATCCATACCTGACCACTAGGTTCGCGGCTACACTAATAAAATCAGAAACGTCCTTAGAAAATCCATAGGTGATATCATAAAGTGAAAAAAAGATAAAGTCCTTACAGAAGCCTTTGTATAAAACATTCATTCATTTATAATCATTGTAAAAGGTTTCGGAGCCTGAAAAATTTCCAGATGTCTTCCGAACGAAGATTCTTCACTCGATGAGTTTTTCGTTATGATTAGTGTAAAGAAACTTGGCAGACCATAATGTAACAACAACAAAATAGAACACTGTAAGGAAAGGATTTGGCTGGTAACGATAACATTGTGTTTAAAGAAAACTGTTCAGGACACGCCGTTTGTGAACGAAAACGTCACGTGAAAGGTAATATCTTTTATGTAAAACATTATTTATGTATGTCATAATCATGTTATAAAACTAAGAAATCCTCCGGGTTTTCGTGTTTTTTGTTTATAATGGCTACTATTTCCTTTCAATAGGTTCAGTATAGAAATCCAGAAAAAAAATAATTATTGGGTTATAATATAAATTTTTTAATTATAGGTTTATGATATGAAAAGTACGACAAAAAGGCATGTAGGATGGATAGAGATTTGTGGTAAATGTTAAATCAATACAGGCATTACCACATGTTATTGGAGAAGTTGTGTTGTAAGACAAATGGAACTCCCCTAACATGAAGCCAGGCAATGAGCGGTCTTGTGTGACATTAACATTTAAGTCACCGTCATAATTGATATAGTAAGATCATGATCGTAATCGGGTATAATTTTAGCAATGTTTTTTGAATATTTTAATAGTGATCGTAATATGAAGAGTTTAATTTCTGTTAACGCTTTGCCCGAATGGATGTACACAACATCGAGTATGAATTTGAAGATGCCACTGACCTTTACGTTATTAGACAGATATCACCAACCTTTGCATCTTTCATTTCCAAATTAATTTCCGAAATGTCAATGTTAAATCAGTGAAGCTATTGATGTTGCGATGTATTGCGATTCAACTGGCTTTGCGACTTGATGATGATAATACCACAGCTAATGATGTTGTTGCAATTTGTCTGTGTTTAGCTAAATTTTGCCTAGCAAACAGAGCCTATGACTCTGGTGCCCTTCTTTCACACTGTAGAGGCTCGATCACATCATTATCGATGGCGTTTGCGTCTTGTTATTATGTTAGCATGAAATGAATCTCAGTGTACTGTAATGTTGTGATGCTTATACAGTGGGTGACCAAGTAAAGATTGTAGCTAATCTTTTACCACTGACTTTTTGACTCAGATACATAGACTTATGTATCATATTCTTTATGTCAACATTGAACGCCTGGTCATCTTCCAATTGACGTGGTAGCTGCTGCACCATTGTGACCACATCCACGGGTACATTAATGGCGTCGCAAACGACGTATCTGCGTGAATGACAGTCGCGGTGATACTAGAAGTGCACTAATTGGATCCAATGCGAGGCAACCCGTGTTGCTTAGGCGGATACACAAATCTGTTCGAACGTGACAAAGTAGGCACATTGTCGGAGTCCAGTGAGTTTTTGCACTTAGTGCATACTTTAAAGATATTCACTAGCTCTTCAGGAAAAGTATTATCAACCCTCTTGAACGTATTCCACGATTTCCCCGAGCAAAGTGCACGTAGCAAAGGTAGCACTACGCTGCGAGAGGGTTAAACAGTGGTAAGTGTTTTTATTTTGTTGGCTTCAGTGAGCGCAGGAACCAGAGACGATTATACGCATCACACTTCTTTCCGAATGGATTGTTGCCAAACGTCATATTGAAACGTGGACTATCCGCTGCTCAATGTGTCTTCATCAACGACGGTAGTATACATATGATGCCTATACAGTCTGGTTTCAGTATAAAAATGATTTTATCATCCGCTTGGATGATTTCAACTCCTCCAGCTGCAGATGTATTTCACCATCGTTGATCCACTCGGTCGCATTCATTCTTTTACTTCCCAGGCACTGCTTGATTTGGTCTTATGGTGTTTTAGTGGTACCATTCGGTTGCTTTTGTGAAACTTTTTCCAACCGTATACGACTTCTGTATTTGGACTTGGCTTTTTGACGCGTATTGTCCGATATATTATATAATTTTGGTAATACTTTTTTTTTATTTTAGCACTTTTTATACTTTTTGTCACTATTTTTCAATAATGTTTTATATACAATCGATGGATTTTGATGAGAGCTGTCGACTGATACTAAAACGAACGTCGTAGCTTCTCCGAGTCAAAGGTTATACTAAATGATAATCTCGATATGGAGCAAAATTATATCAAAATGGCGGCCCCCCCCTCCACCGCGTGCAATAAGTTGTAGTCCTTACATAGCATAATAAATTTTTCGATCTTTTATCTATCCAGGGGTGTAATTGAATTTTGGACAGAGATGCACGGAGAAAAAAGACTTACTCAAAAATGAACTCGTGTACATTCTCAATTTAAAATGAGTATATTCGTGTCAGATTTGAACGCACGCCTTTCTTGAATTTGATACAGTACATGTACTCAAAACCCCATAAAAACTCTCAAAAAAATTTAAAAAAGATATTCAGGTTACAGAAGCTGTTTTAATATTCTGGCTAGATATTTTAAAATTGGGGATCAACAGCAAACTTAGTTCTCTTAAATCTACCGAACTATATTTCGTATCTACCATGCTACACGCGGAGGAACACATGAGTATTAAAATGAGTATATTCTTTGTTGTTATTTCGATTTTTCTTGTTTATAAATCGAAAAGTACGTGACTTGTTTTAATCTAAGTTTAATATGCTGGTATAATTATTAAATACACTCTATATGATTGACGCAATTTAGCTATGTGATAAATGTTTACTTTATATTGGCAGATTATTTAAAAAAAGACTAGTGTTATTAATTTAATGCAATTTATTTGGTTCATTAGTCAATTGTTTGATTTATTCAGATCAAAACTAAACAACTGTAAGCAACATTCTTATAAAACCCATCCTGGGCTTAAGTGTTGAGTAGGGGGAGGACTTGGCAAAGTTAATTTTGTAACACAAAATTGGCGATAATTGGCCTAATTGTTTGATAGGTGTTACGAAAAATTACGAATTGGTTTTTCCCAATGAAAATAAATAAATGTTAATGAGAAATAAAAATTAGTACAAGTTACCAGTAATGCATTTGTATTAAGTTGTTTGGCGATCAATTCCGGTCGCCAAATCCAAGGAGCACACAATTTACATTTTTAAAACCCCAAAAATTTGGGAAAAAACTTTTATCTATGTCATTACACATAGAACAGTAAAACCCCTTTTTTGCTTCTGTTTTTAAAAGGTGGTCACCCAGTAATCATTATGCCCATGAAGTTTGCAGTAGTAGGTAGTATTGTTTTGCAGTAGAATATGCTTGTGTGAATTGTAGCACTAACATGTTTGAATATGGTTTTATGGACTGAACATAGTATTAAGTTTTTAATCAACTAACACTGTTAGTAGAAGATGCCTTGAATGTGGAATAAATAAAATTTTAGACAACCCATTGAATCCAAATCAATATTTAAAAAAGATTCAGGATTTATTTAAATTTTACTACATTTTCAAAACCCACACAGAAATTACTTTTATTTTTTCGTGCATTTATTTATAGGCAAATAATTGAAGTATTCCTTTTCTAGTTTGGAATAATTTTAGTTTTATTTTCATACTGAACTCTAAAATGGCTTGCATGTTGTGGCAAGTTTACAAAAATAATTTTTTGTTGGCAATTATTAATCTTTTGTGGAGATTAATTTCTTGAAACTTTTAAAGTACTTTTTTAGCTTATTAATTAAGTTATAGAAAATGTTTTAAAAGTTCCCATACCAAAATTATTTAAGAGTTTCAACAATTTCAATACACTTATTTTATGATTCTTTTCAATTTCCAATATTGAAAGAACCCAAAATTAACAGAACAGAAATTACAAAATGAGTAAAATTATTTAAAGTAAAATTGGGGCATATAACATATTTAAAGAATGAATTTTATTTTTTGGTATTAGACATTAAATATAAAAATTAAATCTACTTAACTACTAATATTTAATGGATTTTTTTGTCTTATTAATAATTGATGTGCATTGTTTAAATTAGATTTATCACTGTACTTACACATTATCACAGCCTTTTGGTAACATAATATGAAACAGGAAACACATGAAATTGCCAAATTTAGCGCACACAACACATGCAAATTGGTATTGCCAACTTGGCGAGGTTATCTTGAACGTTGGCAGTTGTTACCATAATATGTAAGTACCGATTTATCTTATAACATAGTGCAGAAAGGCAGTGACATAACAGAAAAATTTGGGCCCCTGCTAAGTCAGGTTTGGGATCTCCCAAATTGGATTTTTTCAAAGGTAGGTACTTGGCGACTGTCAGGCTTTTTGGGCCCCGTAGGACCCAGGGCACCCTGCAATATGGGGGTGTATGTTATGCCACTGCAGAAAGTCTATACTTTCAAGACCATAAAACTTTGCTTTGATTGAAAACTATTGTGATATTTCTAAAAAATCTTATTAATCTGGTAATTTTTATAATAAACTTACAAGTTCAGTCAAACTAAGTTTTAATTCAAACTTATATTGATCTTCTGGTTTATAACATATCTTTTTAAAGTGACCATAGTGTTTTTATTTGGATGAAAATAAATGAGATATATATCTGATTTTTGATGTTTAACCTGATTAAGTATATTTTACTTTCTTTTATTTATTTATCCGTGATTCCATTTTTGTGGTCACTTCAGGGAACACGGTATCATATGTAAGATTATGTTTTCCCCTTTCTGAGTCCTGTGATCATACTGGTGTTCCTTGTATTTTATTACAGCAAAGATTTTATAAGAATTTACATACAGGAAGCACCATAATAATAAAACAAATAATTATTTTATAGATATTAAATTTTTTCAGATAGACCAAGATTTCTGTGTTTTTATTTCTACCTATTGGGGAAAAAAATACTTATTGACATAAAAACTTTTTAACAGATTAAGCCATAGATGAAAAAAGTTTCTTTTTTGATAATGGGATGTTGAAAACTAATTTTGTAAGCTAGCCTTGATTGTTTCAGTGGGATAAAATGAAAGACTTGTATCTCAGAAAAATTTTCATAATATTTATTCATATTCAATTATACTTGTCCGCTATTAATATCAAAGTTTCTTCCGGGAAATTTCAAAAGCAGAAAAACAAGATAGGTAGTAGAAAGTATCCTTAAAAGACTTGTTTTTTTACATTACAGGTTGGAAGGGAAAGGAGACAGCTCGTTTTTGAGTATTGAAATTAATGTTCTAATTTGATATATCGGTACACTACATACCAAGTGTTGTTGTTGACAATTGTCAAGTTAGGCGATAACATTACAATATGGTTACCAATACCTTTAAATTTGATTTTGTGGTTGCCATCCATTGTTTTTTTCTTTTATTATATTTTTTAATTTTATTCTTTTATAATTTTATTTTATTATAGTATATTAAAATGAATTTTTTACTGATTTATATTTATGGCAGTATCCTTATTAATTTCATACAATTTTAAGTAGATTTTTTTCACAAACAAACATTTCCATGCTTCCCGTTTTCTGGATTGCAGTTTTAGTTTTCTGTCATTTATTCATAAATGGACATTTCAAATATTGGTGTTTACTAAATCTTTTATTAAAAGAACATTTGGGCTCCGCTTTCAATTTTTATGGACAAAAAGGATTACTAAATTTGCACTTTGTTTTCTAATCTTTTTTTTTCAAAAGAAAATTCTTCTAGATTGAGATTTTGCTTATTTTGGCCATTTTCAAATGTGATATGCATGGCAGCAAAATGAAAATAGCTTACAGGCAGGTTAAATAATTTGACAGCTGTATGTTTTATTGCAGATGTTTACAATGTAAATTTGCATGGCCACGATAGTAAATCTATCAGAAATAATTCTTTTTTCACTGGCAGCAATGTAATTTTTTCTACAACTTTATTTTTAATTAATGCATTTTAAATGTTCTTGGTCAAAAATTCCAAATAAAACTGGAAATTTTTGTATTTATTGAAAATTATTCAAATTATGTTCAATATATTCAAATCCCACAAATATATAAAAAAAACATTTAAGAATCAGATTTATAATATTTCACCATTAATCTTTTCCATCCTGATATTGATTTCTTTTTTTTTTGGTTTTTAAATTTTTTATTTTTAACAGTTATTATTTTCCATTTTCTTCTGTTTCTTTTTCCCCAACATTTTTAAATACCTTGTGTTCTATTTCTTTAAATCCTGGTACTCATATTTTTTTACAAATAGCACCATTTTTGCTTTTTTAAACTTAATGTAATTCCTCTTTTGTCAGGGAAAAGGCTATTCTTTTAAATTACTTACATGTTGAGTTCTTGTGTGGAGATCACCTTCTTGGATTGAAAACTACTAGATTCCAAAATCTTATTTGCAGTGATTTGAAAACCGGGCCCAAAAACGTTTTGTGCGTAAAGAAATGATAAAAATTAGCTCCCAATGTATATATTGTTTCAACGAAGGGTTATTTTTTTGAACAGTAGTTTTTATAAACGCTAATTCACAAGTCATGGTGGCCCTGGTAGATTAGTGGTCAAGAATAACACACTCGTGGCTGGTATGTCATGAGTTTGAATATGTCGAAGCTCAAACGTCCTCTTGCTGGTGTGGTAGTTAGGAAGGAGGTGCCAGCACAGGTGTCGTCCTCATCACTTTACCATGGTTGAAGATTACAAGGTCTGTCGCCAAGCCCTTGTGAGCTGAACAGTGCTACGTTAATACTCTCTCACTCAGCAAGACATGCCTTCATGTTTACTAGTTAAAAATTGTATTTTTAAAACCTTTTATCTTGTTTCCGAATTATAAATGCTTTTTTTTAATTTGCATTAGTTTCATTTCTACTTGTAAGCTAAATCTTCATTTTTAATATTCAATTCATAATTTATTTTAAATTTTGCACATGTTCTGTTTTTATAGATAAAAATAATTTACAAATTTCATACATTTTCACTTTCTGCCAAAGACCATTTTTATTCCCATTCAGTCTTTGTCGTCATATTCAAAAACGGGCATATGGGGAGCATGGTACTAAATTTGTTATGCTAAATTTTAAATTGTCAATTAGAATACTATATAATTATGAACAACATTTGGAATTTTACTCTAACGAGGGAAAATTTTAAGATTCCTCTCAGAACCAGCTATCTATAAATTTTTCAGTATATAATTTAGATGACTCGTATCCTAACATTAATTTATTTGAAACACTTTTGAAAGACATTTTCACTTATATTTAGTAAGACATCTATTGTTTGATAAAAAATAAAAAAGTCTGTTTAATTTATATGTTCCTTTAGGCATTAGAACTTCATATTTAAAATGATAATTTGATATATATTACATTAAAACATAAGCTAAGCTATGCTATACAAATAAGAATGGAGTTGACTATAATATGGATTATATATAGAGATAGTATTTATAAAAAAAATTCAATAAAAAATAACTTATGGATGAAGGCATGTTGTTTTAAAAATCACACTATATCCTGGTTTTTTTTTTAATGTCTGATATGTTTTGTACAATTTCCAGAATAAATATTTCAAAAAATATGATTTGTTTTATTTTCTTGTTTACAGTGAATAATTAAAAAAAAGCTGTACACTAGTAAAAAGGCTAGATTACGGTTCCACTGGTCCCTTTGATGATATTTTTCTTCTAAATGGATGCTGAAAACTTCTCTAAAAACTCTTTTTCCCGTTGGTTAAAATTTGTGCATTTTAAATGTTTTGTGAATGTAAAATCTGTTTGTTTTACATTCTTCTAAGGACTAAACTTTTAAATATTTTTTAATTTTTTATTTAAAAAACATTAACTTAAAACTACAATATTGTTTTCTTTGGCGATAGAGTATAAAATCAGTTAATATAAAAAATGAGCTTGATTTGTAACATATAAATTTCAATGCATTTTTTATTTCCCTCTGGATGGATTAAAGGGGGTCCCAGTAGCTCGGTTGATGAGTGTTGAAAGCAGAGGTTGTGTATGTATTGATTTAAACAAAACAATTGATACAAAAAATACTTACTCACCTGGGAGGCCTAATGAGACTTATTTTAGTTGGGTTTCTAAGTCTTAGAAGTTTTTTCTTTTCATGTTACTAGAAAAAACTATTCATTTCTTATTTGGTTTAGAAATTTTTTAATATGAAAAGTCTGTTATTCATCTTGTTTCCAAGATACTTATTGAGACTGATTTTTAAATAAAAGCTAATTTTCTGTTTGTATAGATTTTAAAGAGACAATATATTGCTTCTAGAAATATAAATATAACTTTTAATGAGCCAAATTACTTAAAATTTTTTTCAACATTGCATGGAATCAATTTTTGTGTTTTTTAAAGATTTAAATTTGAGGTATAAGTTCAAAATAATATAGTTTAAGATCACATAGTAGTTACATTTTTAAAACGAAAAATTTTATTTTTTTGGAACTTGCGTATCCCTCAAAAATATTGGGGACATTATATAAAAAAAAGTACATGGTTGTTAATTCCGCGCGTAAAGAGACATGGCGAATTATCTTGAACGTTGGCACTTTGGCGATGATACGCAAATAAACTTTTTGTAACACAATAAATGCAAAAAGAATTTAGATTTTCGAAGTTAAGTGGTAAAAACTTCATAAAATGTAAATTAAATAACATATAAGATGGAAAAAATGAAATTTACAACTTAAGTATCACGTATTTAGATTTTTGATTTGATGTATATTTTTATGTTAAAAATTAGTATTGGATACAACAGTATCTAAAATAAATAACATGCAAACTCATATTTGACTCATAAATGAGTGCATTATTCATTCACTTAGCTGTTATATTCTCAAATTTGATCCAGTAACAGTTTCAAAAATGAGTATGTGATGTTTACAATTTTGAGTACGTAGTCGTTGCCAAAGATGAGAATGGGCTATTCTCAAATTTGAGTATGTTTGCATCGGAGCTATTTTGAGTATGTGACGTATTCAAAAGTGAGTATTTTGTGCTCAGTTCTGATAACCGGTTTTTCGCAGTGTGATAGATATGCAGTTACAACACCCAACTGTAACCCTCGATTTCGTTATCATTCGTTTTCTTTTTAATTTCCAACCATCACGGATGCAATTTTAAAGACGTATTCACGTCAAAAATAGAAAGTTCGCTGCAAAAGGGAGAATACTCTTGGTGAATTTTAATGGCAGGGAGAAATTCGAGAACTCGGGAGGGGAGCAGAGGCCAGACACAAACTTTCCGTTCGGCTTCCTGGGTGGGAGTGTGAACACAACGGGTGTTCAATTATATACCTGGCTAGCACAGCCTGAAGATTTGTCACCCTTTGAAAACATTTGGTCATGTGTTGCTGAAGGACTGGCCCGCCACTCCTCTCCAGATTGATAAAATATGGGAAGGACCTGAAGTAGCAGGGAATGAGTTTTCCGTTGCTCCTGAAATAAATCTTGTGCCAAAGAACCAGCCTATAAGCTCTAGGCTTCTACTGTTATGATGTCAGTGAAAAAAGAGAACCAATTCAGGGAAATGGTTGAAGAGTCATCAGCTGGCGTGTCAGCTGATTATCAGAATGGAAGGTGGGGGAGAAGTTCCGATCGCGGCGAAACAGGCAAGGGACGAAAAAAAGAATTCTTCAATTGACGTTTGGTGACGTAGCGTTGTTTTGTTTCGTTGTTTGCAAAGCAAACTCAAAAGCTCGCTTGGATGGTAGTCTATTTTTGGGCATCTGGACTGATACACAGTCCTCAGTCCCATATCTTTAAGAGTCTTTGAAGTAGGGCTTGACTTTCGTGGAATTACACAGTCCGCGATGTAGCATGCAGGCTATTAGCTGCGGCGGTGGAATCCGGGAGAAGGGGCTTAAGGTGATCTTCAAGACGTGGAAGGTTCATACATGGCTGAGAGCTATGTGGGTGCTCTCTCATTGGTTGGACGTGGAAGTGAGTATAGCCTCTGGCTGGCTGCCCATGGGGATAAGTAAAGTGTTAAAAAGGAGAAAGTGGAATACGCTTAACCAGTGGGGTAAAAGATAGAAAAATAATAAAAGAAGAAGAAATTTAAAATTAAAATTTTTAAAAGTTTACTAGGGTGCAATAATTACATAATTATTGCGAGGATAAAAATACCTAAGGCGGGTTGTAGGAACCCAGTAGGATTCTTTTGGGCCCTTTTTGGTATTGTCATTGCAGCTATAAACATCTAAATTAATCATATTTGCATTGTTTGTAAACTGCAAGTTATTGAAGAAATTTATGGCTATTTTTTGAATGTGAGCTTTGAAATTATTGATTTTTAGAGCTTTAATAATGTAATCATTTCGCATATAGCGACAAGCTTTTACGACCATTCAAATATAAGAATATAGCACAGTATTTAAAATATTTATATTAGTCTTAGCAGCATAACCCCAGACGGGACAAGCGTAAGCAATTATGGGACGCATGACGGCTGTATAGAGAAGCACTTTGTTATCTCTACTTAAATGTTAGTTCCGGGATATTAAGGGGAAAAGTTTAAACATGATTTTCCGGAACTTATCGCGGACGTGTAGAATATGTTGTTTCCAAGTTAAATGAGAATCAAAAAATAACTAAAATATTTGGTTTCTGAGACCAAGGAATCTGCTTGTACATTATGAGCGGAGGTGGAAAATACTTTTTTTGGTAAAGATAACTGCACACGTTTTTTTCTACAGTAATACTTATTTCCATCTATCGTAGTAATTTTCTAGAAGTTTGAGGTGTTTGTTGAGGGCAAAAAGTGACAGATTTTAGGTTTTTGTACGTGGCATTTAAAGGCCGCATCATCATTAGATTAATATTGGTTAATGAATAGCTGGGAATGTCATTAATGTAAAGATTGAACAGCAGGGCCCGAGGAGAGACCCTTGCGGATATCCTGCTGAGATAGAATAGGAGTTAGAGATTCGTTAATTCTGATTCTAAAGGACCTGTTAGTTAGATATGAGTGAATGGGGTGTATTAGAGGAAAGGGATTTCGTAAGTAATTAGTTTGAAAGTGAGTCCTAGAACCCAAACACGGTCCGAAGGCTTTCTGGATACCCAGAAAGACAACTCCCGTCCCTTGTTTTTGGAAACCTTCCGAAATATTTTCTGTAGTCTAAAAAAGGGGATGTAAAGTAGATATATTATTAGTGAAGCCGTACTGATTTGGGTTAATTAGATTTTATCGTTAATGAATTTTTTAAAGCCTATTAAGAACTATGTATTCAGTTAATTTACTTAAAAGTTGATAGGAAGAAATTGGTCTATAACTTTCAGCAAGATTTTTATTTTTACCCGGTTTAATTATAGTTAAAATGATGGCTTCTTTCCAGTTATTAGGAAAGTGATGAAATTTGAGGATTTTATTGACAAGAAAAATAAGAATGAGGATTAGTTTGATACGGAAATTTTTAAGCATTTTATTAGTTATACAATCTTTACCAGGGGCCTTTCTTGAGTTAGTATTTTTAATGAAGTTAATTATTTCATCAGGTACGGCAGGTTCAATAGGAGTGGAAAGGGGAGTAGAAGGAAAGCTATATACAGCTAAGGTGACGACCTCGTCGTCTTGATCATAAAATCATTCATGCGGTTATTTTCTATGAAGTTACTATTAATCGTATTAGCAAGAAGATTAGCCTTCTGCGGATCAGTGACGGCCATGCCAGTAGCTCAGTTTAACGTAGGAATATGACATCTTTTATTTTTTAAGAAACGCTGCGCCTCCCAGAGGCTGTTGTCAGATGTATTTAAAGCTTCCAGTCTAGTATTCCACGAATCGTTACTATAAATTTTAAACTTTTTTAGGTTGGCTTGTACAAGGCTATTTACAAAGTTTTATACAAGGTTTTATAAAAAGTGTTTAAAGTCTGCTGATAGCGCTTTCGGAGGTGATTTTTGTGTTTGATAAGCTGATTTATGCGATTTGGAGTGAAGTTGCGGCTAGCGTTTTCAATTGGCTGGGAGGCGTGTCTATGAGTGCTGACGACCGCCTCGGTGAACTCTGTGATTTTAGTTTCAAGATCACTAGGATTATTAATGTTATTAGGATAATAGTCAAATAAAGAGAGGTTTTTATTTAAATTAATTCTAAAATCTTTCCAGTTAGTGGTAATTTCTCTAGGATTTGAGGTCTCCATTTTAAGTTTAAGATCGGAATTTAAGAAGACAGGGTTATGGTCGGAATATGGATCGTTAATAGATTTAATAGAGTATGGATAGTAAAAAATTTTGATTAGAGCAATATCAATTGTGTTTGCTGAGTTATGGCCAAATCTTGTGGGAGAATCAGGAAAACTATATGTAAATTTAAGATGTCGGCAAAATTAAAAAGATGTTTGCCTCTGTTTGAGTTTACATTACAATTCCAAGCATTGTGAGTAGCATTGAAGTCGCCGAAAGGGACACAATGACTACTCGCTTGGAGAAAGTATTCTAAATCTATTGTGAACAAGTTTTCATCGGAGAAAGGGGGAATATAAACAGAGACAATAGAAATAGGATCATGGCCATGGGGAGTTAGTATAATGTTAGTAGCTTCGATAGCTTGTAGGGCGGGGGTAGGGAGACAGTAATGTTTAAAAGAATTTTTTATAAGAATTAGAGTTCCAACGGCGGCCGCAGTTATTATGATTCTATCATTCCTATAGCGGTTAATTTGGGTATTGTAAAAGGGGGTGCGATGGTCTCCCGATGAGTTTCTTGAATGAGAAAAATATCGGGGGAGTGCTTCTCTATGAATATACGCAATTCAACTCTGCGTCTAAGCAAACCGTTTGCGTTCCACGAACACAAATTGAGGCCAATAGGAGACTTAACCATTATTATTATTACATGAAGCCTCTAATACGGCGTACATTTGATTAGGACTATTGTTTGCATTTTGCCCTTGGTTGAAATTATTCATGAAATTAGGATTTGAGCTAGCGATGGCTTGAGTAAATTGGGGGAGTTGACACAGACATTGCATAGTCATCTGTAAGGTGGCTTGCAAGTTAAAGTTATTACTATTAAAAATATTTCCATTAAAATTTCCGTTGAACTTATTATTGAGTTTGGAATAAATCTATTTTTAGGGGGAGAATTTTTCTTGGTCTCAGTTTGCGCAGAATTCACAGGTTCTTTTGGCGCCATCTGTTGTCTATTTTGAGAGTTGGAAGTAACTACATTTTGATTTATGGGATTAGCAGCCTGAGTGTAAGACATTTGGTCTGACAATGCTATTGTAAATGTTGGTGTAAGAATTACGATTATTAAGAGCCGTGCCCTTAGGGGGCTTTGGGAAACAGGGGCAACCTCTCCAATTTGCCATATGGCCCGTACATTTCCGCATTTATACAGTATCCGTCTCCCAACCTTTCGGTGATTGGGCATTCTCGGATTATATGTCCCTCGCCGCATTTTAAACAGCGGGGGGGCTAGGTGGCAATTTTCTGAACTATGATGAAAATTATTACATTTATAACACTGAGTGACACCTTTTCCGTTTTAGGGTTCTACTCGAATACTTAAATAGCTCAATGTTTTTAAATGAAAGATTTTTAAATTTTCTATATTTCGCGGGAGAGTAACGAGAAATACCGGGAGAGCCTGTCTGGTTCTGCGGCCAATAAGTTGGTTGACTTTTCGGGGTGAATCAATTTCTTCCAGATCGGCTTGATTTCGTCGACTTTGAAGTTGCGGGAGGCCTTTTTTAAAACAATTTTGATGGGACGTTCATTTTTTGGAGTTATTACGTAGAATTGAAACTTAACCTTCTCTACAAAATTTAGTAATTCATGATATTGTTCTAAGTCATCGGTATATAATTTAATGAATTCTCCAGTTACACGGGATCTTAATTTCGGGTACTTATCATTTTTTAATTTTTATTTGACTTCTGATTGAGTCCCGGGTTTTCTTAAGCATTACTGGTGGGGAAGCGGTTTAGCGTTACTCTGATTGCGGTAACATTTGACCAGTGGCCAGAGATTTGGGGGTAGGGCGAGTAGCGTTTGAGAACCTGTGAGGGTTTTTCGATATTGATATCCTTTGGAAGAGAAAATTTATTTGGAGATATTGATATATTATTAGCCGGGAGGCTTACAATTTGCCTCCGGGTTGTTTTTCTTAGAGGTGGATATTCAAAATCCGGATCTTCTTTCCTTTTATTCGAGATTCTAATTAAAGCACTTTTAGTGGGAGTTACATTAGGGGAATTTATCGGAGTAAAAATTTTAGAAACTGATTCATGATGTGGGCAGCCAGGGGTAGTACAAGGAGGGAAAGAGGCTATATCACTTACCGCCAAGTTGATGGTTTCTTCAATCTCCTGGAGCTCCGGGGTGGCACGTCGGTAGAAGGGCTCGTCTGGGTGGTGATCGGGCATGGCTTTCAGTTCCGAGATGCAGGCAATTTTGTATTTCTTGAATGTCTCCATCTTTTGCAGCGGGGCTTTATTCTGTAGAATCTTCTCACAGGCTGAGAGTAGTGGAGGAGTGGGAGTCCGGCGAGGCGAGTTGACTAAGTCCATATCAGATGTTTCGTAATCCTGTTGATCCATTTCCAGTCGTTACCAAAACGTCGAAAAAGGGGAGGGGATTAAAGTGTCTGCTCATAAGCCCTGATAAGGGCTGTAGATAACAGATGCACTATCGATTGGGCGTAAGTACTTGAGACGCTATCGCCTAAGCAATAAGCCACGTGTTCGTCTGCCATCGTGGTAGAGGGAGAGCATTCGCAGTTCAACCTCACTGGTCGGTGTCCAAACGTAGGCCAATCCATTAGTTGGGTACAGTGATATTTAACCAATCACGTACTGAGAGATGCCAGTGAGGCAGTGCACTATCTTGCTGCCAAATGAAGTTATTTGGTTCACTTTCTTCCAATTGAGGAAATAGCCATAGTTGTAGAGCATCAAGATAAGCAGAACCAGTAACAGTTGGTTACAAGTTACGGCCTTGGTCGTCCCATACTTTTTCCTTTACAAAGGCAATCAGTTGTTTTAATCTGATGATACCACCTAAGAATGTTATCATCATTTGGAGGCTGACAACAGAACTTAATACGGAACACTTGTTGTACAGTAACAGCAGATTCTGTCTTTGCAAACCGGAAAACACAAAACACTTTATGTTTAGTAGTCGTCATTTTCTATTAGTGCATTGATGGGCAAGAAAGGGGAAAAATTAGCATACGTTTCGCGCTCATGCACACACATTACAGCAAACAAAACTGTTTCAGTTGCTCTTTCATTCGATGTATGAGTCATACTAATATGTTATATGTAATGAATACTATATAAAGCGTTACATCTCCAATATTCTTTTAGAAACACATGGTATTATCATTTAAAAATTTAAAGAAAAATACAATCAATATGTATTACGTTCATTTTTTTAACATGTTCCATATATTATTGAGTTATATTTTTTTTCTAAAATGTCCTTGAGAATTCCTCGAATCCTATAACTAAAACTTAGCTTTGACATCATCATGTCGAAGTTCAGACATCTATATTAATATTTTATGATAAAAATAGCTGCATGGCCCGGCGTTGCACGGACTTTCTCTACTTTTATAAATTTTCCCTTACCTTCACAAAATCAGCTCTTCCAATGTTCTCTTTGTCAAAATTAATTTGGTTTTTTTCCTCCACAGCATAGCCCACCGTTGCTGGGGCTTTTAACGAGTGTACAACTTAAAACTACCTGTTTGAAATTTTTTCGCTTCTTTTCTCTTTCTGACCGGTTTCTGCAAGAACATTTTTGAAAGCATAACATATTGTCTTGGAAATTCCTCTCTCGCTATCAGCCCTTCCTAGTGTGTATGTGGGATTTCTATATCAAAGTATTTCTATATCAAATTTTCGTGATAATTTCTTACAATTATTAATGCTTTTTAAAATTTTGGCTACCACTGAAGACCCGCTGTTAAAAGGAGAGATGCGCATTGAATCTGTCGAGAGCTTAAACTCCTAGCTTTGGTGAGGTGTGGTAGTTAAGACAGTTGGGTGCCAGCTCAAGACTCATCCTCGTCACTTGACCATGGTTCAAAATTTCGAAGTCCGTCGCCAAAAGCTATCGAGTAGGTGAACAGTGCGACTTTTAATATTCACTCACTCATTTGCAATTTTTTGGTCCCCGGAAACGAAAATGTACCTTTTTCAAAAATATTTGTATGTTGAAAAAAAGACAAAAAATTAGAAGTTTTTATAATTTCAAAATATCACAACTATATTAAATGTTGAATTAAAATTTTATTTTTTAAATCACTAACTTTAAAAGATCAAAGTATGAGTTTTTTAAAAAAAAAATCATTTTCATTTAAACGCATCGATATTAATTCCTTTTAGAAAAAATCATATAATATGTAAAGTATCGTTGTTTTGTTAAGAAAAAAAAAGTTTTGTGGCGAAATAAATTATTTTTCCGATTAAAAAATTGCTAGCAAAGTTATTAAATGCGAGAATAAAATTTAAATATTTTTTTAAAAAATCATAAAGTTACGCGGCGAGGTTGTTTCGAATCTGGGTAAAATCGGTTTTAATCAAGAGCTCTAACGAACACTCCACAGACTGCTCTGAAATAAAAGTAAAAAGCACCTTAAAATAAAAGGAATTATTGAATTTCGCCAAATCTGGTGATATTCATAATTTATAACCTTCTTTTCTCTAGTGTAACCTTTCATCAAACTTAAAATCTACAGAGGAAATGTTACTCCTTTGGCGCAAAAGAGGTTTTCGCCGCCAAACCCTGGGATATTGTAAATTGTGTTACTTGTTAAAGTTTTAATTTTTTTTGAGGGCTTCATTTTTCAATTCCTACTATTAGCTCACACCCTCTATATATTTATTTATCTTGGTGGAATTTTCAATCATTCAATAAAATACATTTTAAAGTAATCAATTGAGCTGAAATTTCATATACATGATTATTTTGGATATAAATACAGTAATTTAATTATAATTTATAAATATTAATTGATTAAATTTATTTATTCAAAGAATTACAAATACATCAACTTTGGCATCATTCTTGACGAATTAGCGAGCATTTTGGCGACTTGTATCAAATATTGAAAATGTTCTTTTTTTGTCACATTTTACAGCATTCGTTTCAGCTCAAATTTTCTATACACTATGGTTTTGAGTAAAGATACGATAATTTAATTATAATTAGTTGAAATTAATTGATTGAAACTAATTATTTAAAGAATTACAAATACAGCCACATTGGCATCATTTTTGACGACTAAATGACTATTTAGGTGACTGGTTTTAAAACTTGAAAAGGTTTTTTATCATGTTTAAAAGCATTCAGTTGAACTGAAATTTTATATACACGATTGTTTTGAATGACAATACGATACTTTAATGTTAATTAATAAAAATTAATTACCACTTAATGTTGTGATTCTGTCATATGTACTACATACATATTTATAATAATTGTAACTATTTAATAAAAAATAGCTAAAATAAAATTTTTCTTTATTGGTCTAATTAGGAATTGGCTTAATTTTTTTTCTCTATATTATTAATGTCTTCAAACTTTATATATCGATTGAAACTACGGTAATTTTTAAACAAAAAGGAAAAAAAAAAATATCACATTGTGTGTGTGTGTGATTAACTCTCGCTAGAAGGGTAAAAAATGTTTAAGCAATTTTTTCAATCTTTGTAAAGATTACGGATAATATTATTCTACACAAGGAAAAAAGATAAGTGAAATTCTTTTTATAAATAACGAACTTATAAAGTGTTTAACTATAATTTTGAGATATTTTGAAAAATCGTAAAAAAAAAACAGTGCTTGGCATTTTGTTTTTTAAATGACTGATTCTAAAAGAGAAAAGCAAAAAATTTTTAGTGTAGAATATCATTTCATTAACTTAAAAAAAAATCAAACGGAACGATTTAGAAATAATTTTCATAAAAATATATCGGTTTTGACTCATTTTAGAAAAAATCGTAAAAAACAGAACATATCATTATTTTGTAAAATAAATTATACCGTTTTAATGAAAAAAAAAATGTCTTTTCGATTGAAAGTCGAATCTCAAACAAAAAATTGATTGTGTTTTAAAACCCAAAAAAAAAAAATTCTCACCTTCCGGATTTTCATTTTGGTTGGCGGAAGAAGCAACACGCAGGAGTAAAACTGTTTTTAAATGAATATCTTTTTTAAATAATTTCTATATCGGAATATAAAAAGGTAAAAAAGGGTTTCGGATCATTCCCGACCTTTTTGGACTTTTTTGAGTTTTTTGCCGCTTAAAAAATAGATATAACATACAAGTCGACCGACATACCGTTCGTTTTTCCTACGAATTTAATAGTGTAAATGTACCCTCATTTTGACAATAGTATATATATTTTGAGTTTTTATGGCAAGACTACAATATTTTTTCGTGATCAGTTTAGCCCTTCTGCATAACAACTGTTTTAAAAAAAAGGGAAAATTTTTTTCCTTTTTGATTATTTTCTAAATGTTGCTTTTGACCCTGAAAATAAGCACAGATATTTACTAATATAATTAAGCTTTTGAGATCAATTTTGTATAAATGTATCAAATAATTTTTAATATATCGATCAAAATTAGGACTAAAACAAATTATGACATGTGAATATGTATTTAGTTTGGTCACGTTATAAAAAATTTGCAAGCCCAAAAGATTATACAACCAAAAGCACCCCAATATTTTTGGGGAAGGTTGAAAAATTTTAAAATGCTTTTTAAAAGGGAAACCCTTTTTTGGGTTTTACTTTGCATGTATGTTAAGTCACTATTTTGAAAAAAGTGTTTTCTTCATATCTCACGCACATAATATTAAAAAATGCGTTATACACTAATGGACAAAAGAATTAGCTCACAAAGAAATATTTGCGGCATCGTAACGAAACTTGGCATGAAGGTACATGTCGGGGAGATATTCAAATGATTGAGAAAGGCAGCGTGATTACACATTACGTATAGCTGGTGGAAAAGGGGTTTTTGCGTTCTCCGTGGGTATAAAACAGGTAACCCAAAGCTTGTTTGAGTTTGCTGAACGTTTACAAGGAAAAAGCTGAGCACATGCCAATAAGCGGTTTTTTAAGATAATATGAGCATCTGTCTGTTTTAGAGGGGGAAAAATCATCGGGGTTGGGGTTTTGGCGCAGGGGGAGTAGCTAGACAATTTTGGGGCTCTGGGTTTTTTAGGGGTTACAGGTGGATTATTTACACGAAGACCAGGGTCAGAGCCCCCCGGGAGACCAGCCGACTAAAACCAAACCATCGTAAAAAATACACACGTTTTTCCCTCGGCCGAATCCTGGCACGGGGAGCACCTTCACTATGGGCCCCTGTGTCTTTCGAACCAAAGAAGGCGCCTGACTGAAGGACATTTGGGATCGCGGTGCCCATTCACCTGCCCTTTACGCCTCTGTTTGGTGGTGCCACACACCAGGGAAAATGGGCTGCAGCTGAATTGAAACAGGTTGTCTTTTGCGATGAATCCCGATTCAAACAGCGTACGACAATCGTGTTCGGGGTGGAACCCCCTGGTGAATGCCTCAAATTTTGTTTGCTTTACAGCGACACGCCGCCTTTAGCTGGTGTGATGGTATGGGGTGCCATTGTCTTCAATACACCGTCATCCCTAGCATTGATCCGTGGCACCATGACAGCCCATTGGTATGTCCAGGACATCCTGCAACCACATGTGTTTCCACTCATGCATCAGCTTCCATGAGCCATTTTTCAACAAGACAGTGAACCATTTTTCAACAAGACAATGCTCGACCTCACACGGCAAGGGTGTCACAACAATGTCTCCCCACTTTACAACCCCTCCGCCCTTTTTTTTTTCCTATTTTTATTAAAATTAAAATATAATGTTTAATAAAATAGGTCAAAAAAATTTTTAATTTTATTTTTTGGATAAGGTTTTACACAAAAAATGCAATTTTCAAAATATTTTTTAAACCCTTTTATTTTTTAAAAAATCATTGTGGGTAAAATTTTTTCAATTAATGTAACAAAAAAGGATATTTTTTAAACCCCAAAATTTTTGTGAAAACGGATATCTAAAAAATACAAATTTAAAATTTTCAAATATTTTCGTGATTTCTTTTAAAAATAAAACCAATTTTTTTAAAAATTTAAAATTTTTAAATAAAAACCTTTAAAAAAACAAAATTTGAATTTTTTTTTTTAACTTTTTAGAAAATTTTTCCCAATTTAAAGGGGCCATTTAATGTTCTGGGGGGTCAAATTAAAGGGAAAAACCTTTTTTTTCAAAAAGGGCTTTTAAAACCGAATGTCTCCGAAAAAAAATTATTTTTTTTCAAATGATTTTTTTTTCTAAAACATTTTCAAAATTTTTTGGGAATCTGGCTTTTTTTTCCAATTTTAAATGAAACAATGTGATTTTATGGATTTTAATTGGGATAACAAAATTAATTTAAAGGAAAAAATTAACTTTTTAAGCCAGAATGCGTTTTTTAAGGTAAAAAATTTGTTAATAAATTTTAACATTTTGGGCTTTTTCTTTGCGATTTTGGGGCCCCGTAATAAAATTTGTAAACCCCTAACTTTTTTTTAAAATTTTAATTAAAAATTTTTTAAAACAAAAAAATTTTAAATTTTAGAAGTTTCCTTATATAAACTAAAAAAATTTAAAAGAAATTTATATAAATAACTTTTTTATATAAATTATATTAATTTATATAAATTTTTTTTTTTTAAAAATTAAAATTTAAGAGTTACTATTTTTTAAATTTAAAATTAAAAAAAATTTTACAATTAAAATAAATTTATAATTTAATTTCAAATTTTATGTTTTACTGTTTAATTAGTTAAAATAAGTTTAATTATGTGAAAGTGTTTTTAAAAAGGGATTAAATGTTTTTTCAAAAGTTGATTTTTAAAATATGATTTTTTTTTCATTTTTTAAAATTTTCTTTATTTCTTTAATTTCAATTTTTTTAAAAAAAAGACAAAATTGAAATTTGTTTCAAAAATACAGTTTTCTTTTAAAAGGGGGTAATTTAAGTAAAAATAATATATGGCAATGAAAAATTTATTTTTATGTTTTTCAGAAAAAAATAATTTAAAATTAAACTCTTTTTCTTGTAATTTTCAAATTAAAAAAAAACCTCCCTTTTTTTAAGCGATCCCCTCCGAAAAGGATGCCTCCTTTAAAAAAGAAAAAAAGAAATATTAAAAAAAGTTAAAATAAAGAGGCTCCCAATTTAAAAAAATGAAAATTTTTTTATAATTTAAATACGACTTATTAGGTCAATTGTTTTGGGTAAATTCACAGAAAAAAAGTTTGGGGTACATTTTGGGTGGAAACCCTTTTAAAAAGTATTTAAAATTTTAAAAATTCTTCCTTGAAAATTTTGTTTTAGATATGGGCTTCTAGCCCACTTCTAAAAAGGTTACTAACAAAATCTTTCCACAAACAAAATTTTTACAAAATTTTTAGTAATAAAATAAATTTTTCCCCTTAAAATTAAAAATTATGGCTTCAAAGAATCTTTTAAATTAATATTTTAAAATTTCAAAAAATTTTAAAATTTATATAAATTTTTCATTTTAAAGACAAAAGGGGCAAATGTTTCCTATGCTAAAAAAATAAAAGGTTACGTTTTCCTTTTAAAAACATCCAAAAAGAACTCTTAGAACACTAATTCCCTTATAAAATCCATGGGCAACTCTTCCCTGACAAATCCTGACTGATACAGAGGGTCCCTTTTGTTTTGACCATTCAACTTTTTTCTGATGGTTAAACGTATACTTTTTAAATACTTGCAAAATTTGCCCCTCGGAATTGCAATTTAAAAAAAAAGTTAGGACTTCCCAATTGAAATATTGAAAAAACAAAACGCTTTGTCATAAACCGGAAATAATTAAAAATCGGCTTTTGTTTGCCTTTTAGATTAAACAAATTTAATTTGCCCTTCCTGTTTTGTAAAAATTCCCCAACGTCAAAAAGGTAACTTCGTTAAATTTTTGGCAATAATATTTTGCAAAGTAAGTGGAAATAAAATTTTTTTTTCCTTTTTTTTAAACTCCATATTTCTTTTTTTGAAATTTTTATTTTTCGTATCAGAATCTTGAAAAAAAGCCAAATTTCATAGAATAATTTTTAAGGTACTTTTCTTTTCGGAAAAAAATTTAAAAAAAAGAAAGGCAAAAAATTTTTTCTTTTAAAAATAATAGGCAACTATTAAATGAAATTTTAAAATGTTTTATTTTAAATTGAAAAACCTCATGATGGAAAAAAGTTTTTTTCTGAAAAGAAAATTTTTTCAAAGTTTTTTGGGTTTTAAAAAAAAACCTTAACTTCTTTCAAACGGCCCGGTTTGTTAAAAAACAGAAATAAATAAAAAAAAAGAAAAAAAATTTATTTATTGCAAAAAATTGGATTTTTCCGAAAATCCTTTTGGATTTTGTTTTAAACTGAAAAAGAAATACTTTTTAAATTTGGATAAAAAAATTTTTTTTTCTTTTTCTCTTCCTTTTTAAACAAATCAACATGGATTTGGACTTATCTTGAAATTTTGACAATTTGTTGATATCCATTCAAAGGGCCCAAATACCCTTTATTAGTATTAAAAATAAATTTTTTAAAAATTATATGCAAAAAAAAATTTATTCGAAAAAGGACATTTAGAAAAAAAACAACTTAAAAAGCTCCATTGAAACAGCTATAAAAAATAAAGAGAAAAATAAATTTTAAAAGAACTTTTCAACGAAAAAACCCGGTATTTTTTTTTTAAAAAAACTCAAATTTGGTATAAAAAAATTTTAAATTTTTCTTTCTCAAAAATAAATTTGGATTTATGTTTGGGATTGCTTTAAAGGTTTTTGTTTTTTCCTTCATTGTTTTAAAACATCAGTATTTTATTAAAAAGTTTGGTACCGTTAAATGAAAAATGACCCATTTTTTAGACAAACTTTTGGAAAAATTTTTTAAATTTTTTTTTAATAGATTTAAAAAATGTCAAAGCAAATTTTATTTTCCAAGGGATTTTTGTTTTTTTTAAATCAAAACTTTTAAAAAAAATTTTAAATTTTTTTTTCATTGAATGAAGTATTTTTAAAAAAATGTTGTTTAGAGTTTACTCATTGGGAAACAGTCAGTTTCTTTTTTAATTTTACAAATAAAAATACATTTTTTAAAAGAAATAAAATTTATTTTTTTGATGATTAAATAAAAATTTTTTTATTAAAATAATTTTTGTGTTTTCTAATGTTGAAATATTAAATAAAAATTTATTTTATTTTTTCAATTGGGAAAAAAGTATTTTTAAAAGGTAGTAAAAAGCCCAAAAGGAAAGGGGGTTATATGTTTTTTTTTCTATTTAAAAAAAAATAATATTTTTAGTGTTTTCTTGAAAAAAAAATTTATTAAAATTTTTTGAGTTTTATCAAAAATAGATAAAAAAATTTTTTTCCCCGTATTGATTTTATCTAGCGAGTAAAAAACAGAATACCACTTTGAAAATTTGTTCTCCCCTCTATCAATATTTCACTAAGTTTCCGAAAAAATTTTACTAATTTTCACCCCTTTTAAAAAATTAACTTTTTCTGTTAAAATTTTTGTTTTTAAAAAAGGAAAACATCCCCAGATTAAAAAACTTTTTTTGCAAAATTCGTAAAAATTTCTTCAATTTTTATGTAAAACCCGATATATTTTTTGGGCATTTTAAGTTCTCAATAAATAATAATTTTAAAAAAAAATGGCAAAAAGACTTTGGGAATTAAACCGTTTATGCCCCAAAGTTTTGGCAGCCGCCCTGGGACCCCCCCTCCCTTTTCTTTTTTTAATTCTTTGTTTTTTTTTCTTTTTTCACTTTTTTTTCCAACGGAAATTTTCCAAGTCAAACAAATTTATTTTCGAAAACGAGTTACCCCGGGTCTTTTACCGAAGAAAAAACCCCAACACGAAAAAAAAATTATTGTAACGGGAAGAAATTTTGGTATTATTTTTTGCAGATAAAGATTTAAATAATTAAATTTTTAAGATCACAATTAATGTAAGCCAAAAAAAGCCATTTCAAATGCAAATGGTGGTACATTAAAAAAATTTTAAGCCTAATATTTTAAATGAAAACATGCAAGCGTGTTTAATGTGTTGTACGAGTACCGAATATCATTTTGGGAGATGGGATTGCATGCCTATTGCTCTTGGTCAATCAAAATAAGGTTGCGGAGGGCGCTGCTTTGCCGTCCAATGATGTCCCATTCATTCTCAATCGGAGTAAGATCTGGTGATTTAGCAGGTGAAGATAATACTTTGACACTGTGGAGCATGTTGAGTAACAACAGGGTATGAGAGCACACGTTATCCGTTTGGAAAACATCCCTTGAATGATGTTTAAAAAAGGGTCCCGTTTGAACCCGGGGACTCATGTAAAAGGCAGTCAGGGTTGAATAAACCTCGGGAAATTTCCTGCAACCCAAAAAAAGTTCTCGCGCCAGACCAAACTTTAAGTGACCAGTGTTTATAGGCCAGAGAAGGTTGTTCAAGCGATGACCTGACAGGGCAAAGACCAAAACAATAACTTTAAGTGGAGAGCACAACCCCCCATTCCACTCTCCAATGATATCAATACAATCACTGAAGCCCAAGATTAGTGATGTGTAATGGCTTGGAGCTATTTCTCGAACGATTAGATTTGTCACAGTTCACTGTGTTACTCTGGTGCCGAAAAAAAAAAGGTAATTTCTGCTGTAGAAGCAGTATGATGCTCATGGGCCTTGTGGTGAATACGGCGGTCTTCTCAGTCAGCGGGGACCCGTGTATGGTTGAACCATAAATTGCTTGAGATAGCACTTTTCCACGACCAATTCTGACAAAAATGGTACACAGTAGATATATTCCTACCAAGTCTTTCTGCAATATCATAGAAAGAAAATCTAATTTTTTTTAGCTGTAACTTCCTCATTCAAACTCAGAGAATTGTTCTCATAGGCTTCTTCGTCTTCTTAAAGACATTCTGGTCTAACATCCACACATCATCAAATCTCAATGATAAATAGTGCTCACGAACTTTATAGCGCGTATTTAAAGACACACTTAATTCGTATTTTTAAAAGGCTTTTGATTGATTGATTGAATATTAACGTCGCAATGTTCAGCTACACGGGGGGTTTTTTGGGACTGACCACGAAATTTTTTGAACCATGGTAAAAGGACTGGACGACACCTGGCTGCCCCCCTCTCCTAACTACCACACCACACCAACGGGAGGACGTTTCAGCTCTCGACAGATTTAACGTGCATCGCTGCCCTTCACGGCAATTCTTTAGTGGTACTGGGCTCGAACTCGTAACAAGGCAAGCCACGGTCCGATACCTATACCACTCGGCTACCGCGGCCACGTTCTTAAAATGGCGCAACTAGCGCCACACTTATGCGCGTAATGGGAAACGAATCAAAGTCATCTTCCAGATATATAAACACGCTTACCGAATTCCGTTGATTTCGAACTTTTCCTTTTTGGTTATAGGATTTTTATCTTCGTCATGTATTTTACTAATGAAGATAAATGAAACAAAATGAAGTTATGTGGTAAAAGATTTGCCTAGTTGAAAGCAAACTATTTCAATTTAGTTCAATTAGACCTCAATAGTAAGATAAAGGTTAATAAAAGCTGGCCTGGATGAAATCCGTGATATGAATGAGGGGAAAAAATACCATACTGCTGGAAGAACCTTTCCTTTTGAAACAAATGGACAAATATGAAACTTCCTTTATGACTCAGAATTGGAAAACCATTCTCCAGAGAATAAATCCTGCAAAAAATCATTGCTATCGGTTGAATGTGAGATTTTAAAAGGACCTAGTTTACTAAAATCTCTAGAAAATTAAATCCAAAACTGCAGAAATAATTTTAGAGAAATGGAAGAAGGAACAACTAAAACTTATACTGGCTCTCGTTTGAAAAGGAAACTGAACAAGCTCGCTGGCAGCCAAAGAGAAAAATTATTTTCGAGCACAGTAAAGAAGTTGGCTATGAATTTTCGAAAGAAGGAACATTTTTCACTGTAAATTTATTTCATGACTTATGGGTAGGAAAAAAGGAAAAAAATCCCGGGGTGAATTAATGAAACTGCTATAAAGCACTTTACGTATTTTTGACGAAGTTAAGGGAAAATTTAAAAAAAAAAAGCTACAGAAATTCTAAGGTAAACCTACAAAGACGATATTGGATCTTTTAATTTTGATGGTATGAATTGGATGAGTTATTACTATTTTTAAAAGAAAACAAAGATACAATGAAGACCACCAGTAGGAATTTATCATGTTGCAAGAGAAATTCTTATGTAAAGACAGTTTTGAAAATATTTTTAAGAATACCGATATCGAATGCATCTTGTGAGATATTTTTCAGTTTTAAAGGAATTAAAAATTATCTAAGCAGTACTAAAAGGAGAAAAGATAAATTGAACAACATGATCGCGTATTTTATGTAGAGCAAGATGTTTTGGACAAAATAGATACGGCAAAAACTATTGATGAATTTGCAAAGGTGAAATCATGAAGTAAAGTTATTCAGCAGAATTGAAAGCTCTTTATTAAGTTTTTTTTTTTTTTATATTTTTATTATTTTTTTTTTTTTTAATGTTTTAAAATACAGTTATATAACTTTTCTTTAGAGTTTGAGTTTTTGAAGGCCAGGCCACTTCGGATAAACATTATAACCTAGCGGGGTTTAGATATAAAAATATTCTTTATATTACATTTGGAGATCTTTAATTGATTTTTTAAATGACGTATTATTATTTTTTCATTTTTTTTTTATGTAAAAAACAAAGTTATATAATAATAATAATCCCAAAGATGAAATAATTTTTTCTCTTTTAATTATTGAGATATATTTTTCAACTCTTTCCTTAGTTTTTCAAGTCAATACAATACGGGATTTGTTGAATGTGTCGATATTCAGATTTTCTTCCGTTAAATTTAGCGCGATTTATGTTGATAAATTTCATTTTGGAAAGAAAAACGATTCGCTGTAACAGAAGGAACGTGATAAAAAAGAAACAGTTATGGGAATTTTTTGTTGAAAACCACTAAAAGGAAAAATGTAGCACAAAATAATCTATTTTTTTGAAGTTTGATGAATCTCGCTGGCCCCAAAATTACTCAAGGTGGACTACTTAGGCCCTCGGGGAAAACGCATTGGACCCGGGTTAGCTTCAATTCCCAGTAGCATGACAGCCTAGGGTCGGGCCCTTTGGGCCCTTTTGAAAACCTTTACAAGCCACCCTTCTTCCTGCTAGTGTTCTCCAAATCCGATTGGCTCTGTTATTCTATAAAACTAAATCGTCTTACTTCTTTCGCATGTGATTTGTGCAGTAACGATAGTTCAATTCAGCTTAAGTACTGGCTTTTCTGATTCGTGTCATTGTTTGGATTACCTTAAAAAGCATGCAAATACTCTATAAGACCCATAAACCGTATAGCGTCGTGATGCGAATTAAAGACGAGGATAGAAAAAAATTTTACTATTGATATGGTATAACAAAATGTTTACAATCAAGAGAAAACGCTTTGGTAGGTCATCAATGGAAGTATGATTGCTGTAGTACAATTTTTAGCCAGTCAAAACACAAAATTGTATCATAGTTGTATCTTAAAGATAGTGTTAATTTTTTAAAGGCAGTGGAAATGTGGCCCAAATTTGATCCAGTTAATCCAAACACCTTAAAAATGTCAGCAAAAGAAAAAAAAAACAAAATCGTTTTCAACCACTTTAAAAAGCATTTTCAAAGTTCGGAGTCAAAGATATACTTATTCAGTGCTGCGACAGTGGATTGAACATGAAGGAGTAAAATATAGACCTTCAGAAACGGATTTTTGAGACAAATATTATTCAACAAAGAAAAATATAATAAAATTATAGAACATTATATTTTGAAAAGTAATCAATAAACAAACAAAAATATAATAAAATTATAGGACATTATAATTTGAAAAAATTAATTTTTAAAATGAATTTCATAATTTTATATTTAGGTATTTGTAATTAACTATATTTTGTATTTTGTAATCTAACTGTAATTATAATTATATTTGTAAATCTGGGAAAAAATTTCTTTAACCTTCAGATTACCCGATTGGGGATATTTTGATTAGATTTGTTGTGTTTTTATGCTAGCTCAGTTGCTAATGGAATAAAAGCTCTTCCCAAATTTTTTGAAACAATTTTCTTATTTTTTAAATGTTATAGAACCAAACGTTCATAACAAACTGGTGACCCGGAACAATTTATTTAAATTTTGCATAAAATTTAATCATAATTATAATCTGTTACAATGCTTGACGAAGATTCGAAGAATTTAGAAATGTGTGCCGTCAGCATAAAAATACCGCTGTTTTGGACTGACAGGCCGGAAATTTGGTGTTATTAAGTAGAAGCTCAGTTCAACATATCAAGAAATTTATTAAAGAAACAAAATTCCATTATTTGGTATCTCAATTAGAACCAAAATACATCGAGAATATTTGGGACATAGTCAACAGCAAAAGTGATACGAAGTACACCGACTCGAAAAACAGATAACTCAGTTTGTTTAGATAAAGTGAAAATCTTCGCATAAAGCGACTCTTAACGGGAAAATTTAAAATTGGGGAAAATGAAGCCTACTTAGCTGGCAAAATTGAAAACTGTTGCAACGTCCGATATTTCGGAAAATTTTTAAACAAACCTCATAGTTGAAAAGCAACCTAGCCCCTTAAAATATTTTGGTTTTCAGGTGACGAGAATTTAGGCAAATTGTCAGTAATGGCTGATGAGATATCCCCTATACCCCAGAACAAGATTTTTCCTGGGAAGGTCTTAATATGTGGTGAAGCAACGTCGTCAAAAAGGGCCGTTTTCTCGAGAATTCAAAACCTAGAGGAACAAATATGCCAACTCAGCATTCTCCACAAATCAAGAACCAAAAGTTTTCTCCAAATCCCAAATCGTTCTCGGAAACGGACCCCAAAAAGGAAAATATTGCTTTTTTCCTTCCGTTTCGGTGCTCCATCCCAACCTTAAAAAAGCCGCCTTATGCATGGAATAGGAATACGGAAAAATTAGTCTCGTAAATATTCCGACAAATTCTGTTGCAGAAAACCTGTCGCAAATTTCGATTATTCGTCAAAAATCGAACACAAATTTGCACTTTCCCGGTGATAGTGGGCTGATTGTTCAAAACCAGCCACATCTAAAAAAAAACAACCATCAGATTATAAATTATTTGCAGCAAATGGAACGAAATTCAACCTATGGAATTAAAGTGATAAATAATGATTTGGGGTTGGGAGAAATTTTATTTCATTTATAACCAAAAAATTAGAAAGGAATCTTGGGAGATGATTTTCTAAATAAGTTTATCTTGTTGATTGACATCCGAAACAAGCAGTTAATAGATTGAATAACTAACCTTCCTGTTACAGGTGAAATTTCTTCTACTTTGCAAGAAAATAAAATTAACATAATGAATAAAACATTAAAATTTTCTAATATATTATTACAATTTCCAGATTTAATGAAACCAAATATATTAATTACTAATACAAAACATGGTGTGAAACACTATATTGCAACTAAAGGTCCACCGGTTTACTCAAAAACTCGTCAATTGGATTCTAAAAATTAGAAATAGCCAAGCAAGAAATTAAATTTATGTTGGATAACGAATTTTAAATCTCAGGGCGAGCCCCCCAAAATTTTTGTGAAAAAAAGAGATGGGAAATGTTAGACCATGGGGGGGATTAACGACGTTCAAATGCCCAAAAACCCTTCCCGACCGTTATCCAATTCCACGTATTGAAAATTTTCATCATATTTTTTAAAGGAAAAAAAATATTTTTTAAAATTGATCTTTCAAACATATTTTGAAATACCCATTGCTGAAAGAAGGAAAAGAAAATAACACCATTTGGCTTTTTTGGGTTTTTAAATTTATGAGCTTTGGGTTAAGAAATGCACCACACTTTTTAGCACTTAATCAATGAAGTTTTATTTGGACTAAATTTGTTTTACTCCCCGATGACATTCTAGTAGCCCTGAAAATGAAGAACAAAAAAGAAACTCATTTGAAATTTGTGTTTGATCGGTTAAAAAAAATGCTTTCAGTGAAAACCCCCCAAATCAACTTTGGGAGTAACTCATCTAGAATTTCTAAGGTTCGTAACACCTGGGGATCCCAAGCCACTTCAGAGGAAGTGATGCAATTTGCAAAAATTCCCCAAACAACTCGTGTTTTTAGAACCTTCCTTGGACTCATTAACTTTTATAGAAGATATTTAAAAGATGCTGCTAAAAATCAAGCCATTCTTCACGAGTATTTAAAAGATTTAAAAAAATGACAAGACAAAGGAAGAGGAAGGTACAGAGAAAGCTAAAGAAAATTTTGGACAGAGGAAGCAAAAGAAAATTTAGAAAAATGTAAACAAGATCTTGCAAATGCTACTTTATTAAGCTTTCTTGTCCCTGATTTACAATTGACCTTATTTACTGATGCTTCCTTTTGCAATCGGATCAGTTTTTGAGTTTGAAGCTGGAAGTTGGAAAGTTTCATTTTTTTTAAAAATTAACTGATACAAAAATTACAGTACCTATGATAGAGAAAATTTTTAATATATCTTTCGTCAAAAAATTTAAACATTTTCTTGAAGGACGAAATTTTGTTATTTATATGAAACCCGGAATTTCATATCTTTTTTAAAAAAAAAAAGCTTAACCTAGACAGTTCGTATTACAAAACATATCCCCCTTTTCAACAATATTTTCACATTAAAAAGGGAAAATAATTTAGTAGCAGATGCATTTTCAAAAATCGAAGAGTTACAGTAATCGATATGATGCTTGAGATAAACAAACCAAGATGCAGAATTGCAACGTTAATGAGGGGGAACTCTTCAGAAAATTCAAAAATCTACCATCAAAAACACCTGGTTGATATTTCAACATCCCAAAATAAGGCCCCACATTCCAAAACGTTTGGAACAAAATTTCAACAAATTCATGGTTTTCCCCCCTGGGGTTAGATCAACTGTTAAATTAAGTTTCAAAATTTATCTGGCCCAAAAATGAAGAAAGAAATAAGAGAATGGGGGGGACATGTATTCCTTGTCAAAATGTTAATCCCCAGACATACAAATCAAAATTTGGAGAATATGAAGTACCTGACACAAGATTTAATGTGATACACATTGATTTAATTAAAACCCTTCCAGCATCGCGAGGCATACTTTTTATGACCTGTATAGACCGTTTTTTTGTGTTGGGTGGAAGCAGTTCCCCACCTGATTATAAAGCAGGGCACCACAAAGCCTTTTTCGAACACTGGGTATCGATTTGAAGTACCTTTGAAAATAATTACATATCTGAACCAATTTGAATCCCATTTTCAGAAGTTTGCTATTTTGGGGGAAAAATCATCCAACTTCTTATCACCCTCAATGCAATGGGAAAGTGGAACGGATGCATAGGCCCCCTTTAAAGGGGGAATCAAATCTCATAACAACATCAAATGGACAGAGACATTACCAACAGTCTTTTGGGGCCCAGAACTGCCCCAAGACCTGATACCAATCATACTATAGTTCAGATGGTTTATGGTTCTAATATCAGATTGCCAGGTAATTTTTTTTAACCCTCCTTCAAAATTTTTTATCCTGAAAAAAATTTTTTTACTATATTGCAGACTTTTTGGGCAGCAACCAACAAAATCTTCGCCTCCAAAAAATCAACAGAATTTTTTTCATGAAGACTTAAAATCCTGAACTCATGTATTTGTGAGAGTTGATAATATAAGAAAGTTTTGGAGCCATTACATGATGGTCCATTCCCCGTAAAAGAAAGAAATGAAAAAAATTTCACACTGCTAATAAAAAAAAAAACCGAATATATCAGTGGATAGCTAAAACCAGCTTATTTGTTAGTGACAGACTTTCTGACCCTTCCGAAAAAATCGGATGAAATTCAGCCTAAAGACTCTAACCTCTTATCCGATGATTACCCACCCAAGACATGGAAGATTGACAAAAAAAAGTGTAAGATTTCATGACTGATATTCCCCCGTAAATAACTTATAACTATTTCTTATATCAAGTGTATGACATTTTGCTTTACTTTTTTTAAAAAACTTAAATGTATGTCATTTCTCTAACATCAAACTAGTTATCATTGTACATAATATTACTGTTTCTTAAAAATATATAACATTTGTACAAATATTTAATTTTTTTATTCATAATGTATTGTTTAAAAGCACGTTTTTAAAAAAATAATTTCCCTTTCAACATCTAACACTATCCTTCCAACCCCTTTTGGTTCATAACTCAGTTACTGGTAGGGGAGTAATGTTGAGACAAATATTATTCAACTCAATATAAATAATAAAATATAATAAAATTATACAACATTATATTTTTAAAAGTAATCAATAAGCAAACAAAAATGTAATAAAACTATAGAACATTATAATTTGAAAATAATTAATTTTTAAAATGAATTTCATTATTTTATATTTGGCTTTTTTAATTTAAATACATTTTGTATTTTTAAATTTTTTTTTTTTAATTATATTTGTAAATCTGGGAAAAAATTTCTTGTAACCTTCTTCAGTTTTACCCGATTGGCAACAGTCGGTATATTTTGATTAGACTGGTTGCAATTTTTTTGATGCAGCTAGCTGAAAAAATAAACGTGCTCTTCAATTCTTTGAAACATTTTTTTTTTTTTTAAAGTTATAGAACCAAACGTTCATAACGTTGAAACCTCTCAGAGCATTATACGAGGTATATGAGGCCATACATTAAATCTCATTGTTAATGACAAGAGCTCAGTGGGGAGTTTTTTTAGATTTTTACTTCAAGGGATTAATTTTTTCTGTGTATACATATCGCGATGGGGTTCACTAAAAAAACGTGGAAAATCTAACAAAACTGTTAAGAAACAAGGTAGGAAAAAAGTATTAATGCGTTAAACCCTAAAACAAGATCTAAAACATTATTAAATCTTGTTTAAGATACCACCAGGGGGGACTAAAATAAAAAAAGGTTTTGCTTTGACCACACGATAGTTATTGTAATGTTATTTCATTGATTAGTTATAGTGAATAAAAAACAAGGGGATATTATTTTGGTATTGCCTTATAAAATGATTTATTCATGTCTGTACTCATAAAGTAATATTTTTTGCTAAATATACATGTTTGGGAATTAATTGTATTCTAAGAAGGAAACAATAGGTTTATGGTAGCTGAAACAGGCTATAAATATTTAATTCAAAATTATTTAAATATCGGAAAAAGTTTGATATACGGACTTTTTTAAAAATTACCTTTTTTTTTTTTTGGCGACGTTAGTTGACAAGGAAAGCATAGGGCTGCAGAATTCCCCCCTTTCCTTCTAACTAAACTCTGCTAAAGGGAAGTTCCCGTCTTTGCCCTCGCCACCTTTGTTTGAAAATGAATGTATGACGGGATTCATTCTAATTCTAGTAGTATAAAAATGAAATATGTAACATTTTTAGAAAATAGGCTAAAGGAAGAGGAGAGAGAATTCCTACATAAGTATAAACTAAAAAAGTAGTGAAAGGACAAATTTTTATAGAACTAAATGTAAATAATATAATTATTATTTTAACAATACTGCATTGAATTTAAGCATAAAAACCTATTTTTGTAAGAGATTCAGAATAGTAATGAACAAATTGTTCTATTTATCATTATTACCACATGAAGCCTAGAAGAGAAACTTATTAAAGCAAATGAATATTAAAATTATAAAGAAATAAAATTTTAAATATAATAATATAATGAATATCCTACTCGCTTACATTGAATAAATTATATATAAATAGAAATAAATTACCTTGCAGCATTTGATATATAAAAAAAATTGTCACACAATGACCAAAGTAATCACTTGTAGGCAACATAGATTGTGATAAAAATCTTGATTAAATTCCCCTTTTAAAGAATCTGACCTAAATCTCTCTCAGCCCAATCGATATCCCTGACAATTTCTAAAAATTTATTGAAACAATTCACTCCCTTCTGTTTGCACGATTTCCCAAACATATATACAGCCAAATATTTACCGAACATATATACAGCCATAGTTAGAAGCACTGGTGTAGCTAGCTCTAAGGGGGCCCTGTACGAAAATTCCTTCGGGGCCCTTTTTTAGATGTGGGAACCCTATTAGTAGGATTGCAGTTACTCGGGTTGGGGCCCCTGTAGCTTGGGGGCACCGTATCATTGACACAACTGATACGGAGGTAGCTACGCCCCTGTTTAGAACAATATTTAAAGATATATAAAATAAACCAGGGTTTTAAAATTCACCTCTTAATAAATTAATAATAATAATGTAAGAATTGATAGTCAACCTAATAAATCGCTGGAATAATTTATCAATAAGTAAAAAAATAGATGTTAATAAATAAATAATATAGATAAAGGCAATAAAATAATAAAGGAATATATAACCTAACAATGACAGAGTTAAGGCCGACGCCCGCATTTTCAAAAACTACCTTTATCCAACAGATGGCGTTGTTTGCAACTCGGATGACGTCAAAGCGATAATGCGTGTAAAAAGATAACCCGTCGCTACTATAGCAACGGGGTGTGGTTAAGAAATGATTGACAGATATAGTCGGTTTCAGAACGCATGCGCAGTTGCAGTAAAATAAACGAACTATTCTACTTTTAGAATTGCCGAAGAAATGGGTGCGCAGTCTTTTTTTTTTATTATTATTATTTTGTTTAAATCCGTGGAAATATTTTGTGATATCCACAAGTGAATGAACAAGTACGTTTACATTTTCTTGGGTATCATAAACATTGCCCATAGGGTTAAGAATAAAGATGGAATATTTGTCTTAGCGTATTTAATTCATTTTTTTTTTGTTTTGTTTGATAGGTATGTAATAAATTTCTTTCTGCTCATATCTTAAATACAAATTGTATTTGAAATTGTCATGTAAGAATACTCATCAGGAAATAATCATTTTCAATTTGAGTCTTTCACAAGAAAATGTTACTTTTCTAAGAAAATAACCTAGAGCAATTTTTTCACAAATAGTTTGTATAATTCTGTTTTCAAACACATCTATTTCTTATTTTACAAATTAATGTTATTATTTCCGATACGCCTGAAAATATGACAAAAATTTCACTAAATTACAGTCGTCACTAAACCTGAAAAAAAAGTTTGTTACTTTGAAAATTTCGTGAAATGATTTATCTTTCAATATAGTTTAAAAACCACTTAAAACAAATTTTAAATTCACATAACTATACATTATTATAAAATTAATTGTTCACACACCTTTTGTGTAAGTTAATATCTATTTATTTTACATATCTTACCTATCAAGAAGAATTCGGCTAGGAAAACAGGGAAAAAACAACTTTGTCAAGAAATACTCAGTATTTCCAACTTTAAAAAATTACTTTTGTATTATGATTAACGAAAAGTTTAATAACATTTTCCAATTTTAAGCCTACAAGTAATTTTAAACATGCATATTTTATGACCAATAATTTTAAGAATGCGTGACCTTCAATTTAACAACTGGTTAAGTCTATTAATTTTGTTTTGAGTTTTTCCGTTTTTTTAATGTTTTCTCTCATTCCACGCATCTTTGCAGTGCACGAAATACCTCATCAGGCGTATTTTTTTTTCACACAATTCAAGTCTAATAGTTTCAAATGATTTTACTTGCTCATTACATCACATGTAGGTCCAGAAATATTTCAAAAACAGAGAGAAAAAAAATCGAATCCCAAGAGAGAAAGTTCGATAAATGGAAAATGCACTTAGCTATTTGTGGAGGTTATTTGACGAAGAAAATCATAAAATGTTCTTGGTTCTAGGAAAAAGTTCGCGAAATAGAGAAATTCATAAGATAGAGGTTCGCAAAATGGAGGGCCGACTATATTATATTCATCGAATTAATTTCCAAACTAAGCTTCCTTTTTATTACACTTCTTTAAATTGGTATGGAATTGAAAACCTGTTTCCTTATATTGAATTTTAATAAATATTCTTATAGATAATCCGAGAAAAAGCATGAATATTGTTGTATTTGGAAACCTGGAAGAAATATGAACATTTTTAAAATGTAAACTTAAATGTTTTAAAAAACTAGCTAGAGTTCTCAGATCTAAATTTATATAAAACTTTTATAGAACAGATATATATAAGTATATCTTCAAAAAATTTCAATATTATCTTGAACAAAAAAAAAATTTTATTGAATAGAAAACCCTTTCATATCTTCCAAAATGAAAATCTGAGAAAAACACATAAAAATTTGTAAAGGCATAAAACAGAAACTAATAATGTCTGTAAATCTCTAATTTTTTAATGCGTTTTTTTCCAACTGAAGAAGGTTGTAAAATAGCTTGTAATTTTCTATGAGACAAAAATCGTTTTAACCTATAATTATATCATATAGGAGCTAACTCTCTCTGACTGCAATGTAATGGTATTAATAATAAATCATTATTATTGTTGTTACTAAAATCAATAACTGTATGAATCAAAACTTTTGAATTTTACTTTACATATGCAGCATAGAATAAGTCTAATTGCCATACATCACTTTGACACTATTGGTACTGCAATTCATGGTTAGTTGTTCTGTGATAAATGTTTAATTTTTTTTTTGATAAGTATGTAATTATCTTTTTATGGATCATGTCTAAGAAAAAGGATTTAAATTAATTATTTATAAAGTTTCATTTTTAAAATTAGTCTTTTAAATAAAATAACGTAGTATATACATACATATACATTACATACGTTCATAAAAAAAGTATATTAATCACTTGAATTAATGAAATTATATACTGATGTATAAAATAGCACTTTGTTATAAGCAGATTTAAGCCTTTATTAGTATATGTATTTTTATGTTACGAATAATTTTTGAATTGTGCGTTCATTGAAGATATTTAAATAAGGTAGTAACTTTTTTATAAATCAATACAAATAACTGGATTTTAAAAAATATGAAGAAGCCAACGAGCTGATTCTTTGGGATGACAAAAAAAGAAAAAATCTTTGGGAGGAGTAGAAATTACTTTCAAACAGCTAAAGGAAACACAATAACAGCTAGAATGCACAAGTTTTTTCTTGCATAATGTACGATGAGCAATTTTCGTCTTTGAACAGTGAAGAAGGGCAAACGCGGGGTCAAGCAGTCGTAAAACCCATAGATTGGGCTTCTATCCTTCCCCCTCCATTGTGGAGGGACCAAGAGGGAGACACCAGATACTTTTTTTGTCTTCAGTTTATGTCGTTTAAAATGAAATTCTTAGTACACAGTTTTGTTGTATTTTCATGAATACCAGAAATAATAACATTAATTTATAAAATAAGAAATGGAAATGTGGTTAAAAAAGATTATAACAATTTATGAAAAAGTGCTCTATATGACCATTTTCACAGAAAAATGACGATTTCTTTTAAAACACTCGTATTGAAACTTATTATGTTCTCGATGATTGTTTCTTATAAGGCAATTCAGAAATTCAAATTTAAGTACAATTTGTTTCTACCATCTACATTTTCTTAAACAGGATACCTCATAATGTAGCCTATTTTCTGTGTTACTACATTAAATGAAACTGTTATTTGGTTATGAAACACACACACGTGCGTAAAAATTAAACAATATGTTGGAAATGAATTAGGAAAGGAGCTTATAATTTTCTTTGAGACCAAAATCGTTTTAACCTACAATTATATTATATAGAAGTTAATCTCTCATTGTTATCGAATGTCATTAACATCAAATTATTATTATTGTTACTAAAATTAATTACAGTATGTGACTTAAAACTTGAATTTTCATTTACATGTACAACATAGAATATGTCAGGTGTATTGTTATGCGACACTTTTATCAATGATGTAATTCAGAATTCGAGGAATACGTAATTATTCGAATCTCGGCGTACACATGAACAATGAATAGTGAGTGAGTGAATATTAACGTCGCACTGTTCAGCTACACGAGGGCTTTTGTTCCAAATGTTGAAAAATTGTTACTGAAGCACCAGATTTATTCCTCTCTTTAAAAGCATTTGTTTGTTGCTCGTTTATTATAAGTATTAATTAAATTTTTATTCAATTAATGTGTTTTTTCTTAAGTTTTAAATACCATACTTCACTTCAGTTAGAAATTTAAATAGTTTAAAGTAAGTAGATCTATATCACCTGTCATTAAATTGGTAAATCTGCAAAAATTTAATATTAAGTAAGCAGCAGTGGCGCACACAAGGGTGGGGTCCGGAACACCCCAAAACCCTTGATTTTTTTTCCGACTGATTATAATTCTAAGTATATAGTACGTAAAATTTAACTAAGTATTTGATATTAATGATTAATTTTATTAATTATTGCTAATTATTTATTCAATAATTAGTTTTTTACTGTGTTTTGTTCCCGAAAATCGACAAAATCAAAAGGAGCATGATACAAGATTGGTGAACTTTTGACCCCGGTACCCCTTGAAAATTCCTGTGTGAGCTACTGGTAAGCAGGGTTCTACCCCAAACCGGAAAACTTGGCAAGGGGTCTATGAAACAAAAAAGTTTGGAAACATCTGTTGTATAGGATCTGCGTTTATTTTTCTTACTCAAAATGGCAAACATTGAGTATTTCCGGTGAAGCGATCTCCCCTCACAAACGAAAACGACGCTGGGTGTCACTGGGTACATGGCTCGCGAAGCGAGCCTCCAACCCATATCTTAACAATTAATGGTGCCTGGGGAAGTAGCGTCCTTGGTGGTAGGAGGCAGTCTGATTGGACGTTGAGATGTGATAAGAGGGCGTGGCTATGAAGTACTTGGTGAGGCAAAATTTTGAGTAGAAAAAGTTCATCTTTGAGTGGTGGAGAGCTTGGCTTGTGATTGGTTGAGGGGGGTGAGTGAACTGGCTTTAGATTGGCTGCCCTGAAGTTATAGAGAGAATAATTGAATGGGGAGATTGCCTGTGTGGGTATACCGAATAAAGAAGGTAGAAATATATGTAAGAAATTTGATTACAAATATTAAATAAAAAGTCATTTGTCAAACGGCAAATGATATCAAATTAATGTTAAGGCGGATTATATGAGTCAAGGAGAATTCTCCTAGGCCTTTTAGTATTGTCATGAGGCACATAATTTTCCAGGTTTAGAATGTGGCTATTATTAGTATGCGGTAAAGAATCGAAAAAATTTGTTGCTAGTTTTTTAATAAAATTTTTAAAAGTTGGGATTTTAAGAGCTTTATAAATATCAGAGTTTTTCATGTACATATTAGCGTTAACAATCATACGAATAGTTTTATTTTGAGAAATATCTAACATTTTTAGATTAGTATTAGCGGCATATCCCCACACAGGACATCCATAACTTAAGATGGGTCGCAAAACGGCTGTGTAGAGAAGTACTTTATTATCAATAGTCATTGTGGAATTCCGGCAAATTAAGGGGTATATTGATCTTAGAGCATTCCGGAATTTATTTCGCGCATATGTAGATCTCCCCTCACAAAAAGGGGACACTTGTTAAGAACTGTCACAGTTGTAAAACGCGCGGGTAAAAGTAATGCTAGTTCTTTTTTTTTTTTTTACTTTTTTTAGGGTAGTGGGGGTTAAAACAGCAGTAAATTTTGACCATGGGAGAGTTTTTATTTCTGTACAAAGATCAGTGGTGAAATGCTTTCCACCCTCGGAAAGTTGAAAACTGTAAGATGTTTTGGGGAATCCCATTCCAAACTTAGAAGAATATATCTTAAAATAATTTTCAAAGTATATAGATAAACATATTTTTGATATTATGTGTAAAGACAATTTTAAAAAAAGTATTTTATTTTTTATTAAAAAATTTCATGATGTAAATTTAATGTTATTTACTCATTGATAATATTAATTTTTGATCCAATTGTCACCAACGCATGTATTACATTTAGTAACTGTGATAAGTGTTCACAATTTTTTCACTCCACCTTTTAATGCTGAGCCCAAAAAATGTGTAAATTTTTTGACAAAAGTCATAAAATTCTCTTACATGAGGCACATTATTACATCCATAGTTTAGAACAAGATTGAGGTTGTGTGTTGAACAGTGAACGTAATTTTTGCTCTTGGTTGTTTGTCCTTGAATTTCTGTAATCCTCTATACGCTCCACTCATGTTAGCTGCCCCATCATATCCTTGTTCTCGACACTTCGCAAATTAATGTCACTTTCCAGACTTTTGCAGTCTGATTTGCCGCCTCAATAAAGCCTAAGAACGTTTCGTTAATTCTGATATTATCAGGCTCATTATTATCAGTAACATCAGTTGTTACATACCTTATTATAATACTTAATTTGCCTTTTTTTTTTTAAATATCCTGTGTCGTGTCCAGAATAATAGAGAAAAAAGAACATTTCCTTATATTTTTAACAATATTTTCTTTTATTCTAGAGCCTATAATAGCAATAAGTTCATTTTGAATTTTTGGGCTAAGATATTTCTGAATTCTTTTTTCTGACAAATGAACATTGAGAAGAGGGTCATATTTAGCCAAGAGGTCTATTATATTCAAAAAATTTCCCCTTTGAATCGAATCTCGAGTTTCTCGATGTCCCCGAAAAGGAAGATTGCACCTTGCTAGAGTCATTGTAACGTCTATGATTCTTTGTAAGATTTGGCTAACCTTATTAACTTCTTTAAAATTGCATTTCAATAATGAATCCACCGTTTTATTTTGTTTCCAGATGTCATATGTGCGAAATGCTTGGATATGAATTATAGAATTTTCATGCTCTTTATTTATTTATTTATTTATTTTTTTTTTTGATATTCCTTGCCAGTCATTCACACCTTTACACCAGGCTTCTTTAAAATACATATTTGTTCCATCAGCGAAAAGCCGACATACCTGACGGTAAGCAACATGAAGTCGTGTTGAATAGCACAGCCATTTCTTTTGGATCTTTTGTCCTGCCTTGGATATGAAACTATAATAAGATGATGAAAAGCTCCTTCCCTTGGCATGTTTTTGGAAATTACCTTCTGGTTGGTATGGGCCCAATTTTAAAATTTGTTCCCTTAAATCTGCATCTATGGGCGTACCTACATAATGCGCAAAATCATTTCTAATCAATTTTGTTTCTTCGTTTTCATTTTCTGACTCCTTTTCTTTAGATAGAGTATCCTTATTAGTTGAAGTGTCCGAAACTGTGTTTCTTTCTTGTGGATTAATTTTCACTTCCAGGATTTGTTCATCAAGTTCCCTGGCATTACTACTATTAGCATTTGCACAAGATGATGAACTTGCGGATATTAAAAAGTTATCCAATTTTTCATAGTTGCTATTAATATTATATTCCTTTTCCTTTCGAATTTTTCGTTTTTGAGAACCACTCAAATTTTTTTTTAACTCCACTCATTTTAGGGCCGCGTTTCTTCTTGTCTTATTAACAAAATAACAGTATAAGAATCAGAATAATTAATTCCGTTTACAAAAAATAGTTCTAATATCACAAGAGAGAAGTGAGATCAAAATGTTTTAACAGCGAAGGAACACTCCCTATATTGAAGTGCATTGAATGTAAAAATATATATGTTCTAAAAACAATTTTGTGAAACATTTCTCATTATGCTTTATTTGATTGAATACTCATAAATCTACGGAAATTTCTGTGGGCATATGGGTTTCTAAATCATAAATCTAGACCATATAATAATTTAAAATGCTCTCTATGCGTTTTCAAGTATCACAATACTATTTTTCATGAAAAAAGCATAACAGATGTACGTTATTTACGAGTTCGCTAAATGAAAATGAAATACATGTGTGTGGGGAAGCTAAAGACGCCAATAAGTTACTTTGCTACTTCAGTAAAAAGTAACATGTCTTTTTTTCTCACTACCACTAACATGAAGTATACTAAAAAAAACAGTGAATTTTTTTTATCTTTCTAGCATTTTATCCAATTTTCCGTCTGACTTTCTTTTTATCTGTTAGTAATTTAGGTTTAAAAAGAAAACCCACTAAAGAAAAGTATCTCTTTCGTCGTGGGGATTACAGCAAATTATAAAATGCTTTTTTGATTTGGTTATTGGATCTAAGATATATAATAAGCGATCAAAGTTTTGATTTTGAATGATGTTAGATCGCCAATTTGAAAATCGCTTAAAAATTGGATTAAAAAAAAATGTAAAGCTAGTTTTGTGAAATTCTACGTTAATGGCGTCAGTCTAGCTTTGGGCCGCCTAGAAGACTTCCCCCGCAGTGCGGGGATATACGTTACGCCACTGTCTTACACCTTTATATTTCCGTTTCATATTGCTACCCTTTTGTCACATACCGGCAATTCAAATCTAATTCTAACTCCCTTAACCTTTTCACTAGAGCTTTTGCTATTCCTGGTGGCCTCGGTAACTTAGTGGTTATGGTCACGAGCTCGTGGCTGGAGTGTCGTGGGCTCGAGTCCTGTTGCCACTAAAGACATGCCGTGTAGATGAGGCCACTTCTCCCGCTGATGTGGTAGTTAAGAAAGAGGGGTACCAGCTCAGGTGTCCTCCTCGTTACTTGACCGAGGTTCAAAATTACGAGTTTTGTGATCGTTGCTTTGTAGAGCAACGTTAAACATCAAATGACAATTCCGGATTTTTCACCCACTAAGAAAGTACACACTCCACAACAGTGGTCTTCAAACTGTGTTCCACGGAACCTTGGAGTTCCACGATACATGGCCAGGGGTTCCACGAGTCACAATAAATAAATCGAAAAAAAAAAAAAAAAATATTAATGTGTATGCAAAATGGATTCACGTTCTCTATGAAGTTTGTATCCTCACAAGAATTTAAAGCTCATTCCTGTCATTAAAAACTGAAAATTTTATTTCAACATAACTTTATTTGGTAATACTTTTTAAACTTTTATTATAATATAATAAAAGATATTTAAAAAAATGTGTTTTATTTATATATATTACGTAATAGATTGTAAAAATTTTATTGTTTACTATTCCGGGTTTCACGAGATAATTGTATACTCGTTAGTATACAATGTCTTGCAAAACTAAATAGTTTTCCAATGGAAAGTGTACCTTTTGATATTTGTTGGGAATTGATTGATTGATTGAATATTAACGTCGCACTGTTCAGCTACACGAGGGCTTTTGGCGACGGACCACGATAATTTTGAACCATGGTCAAGTGACGTGGACGACACCTGAGCAGGCACCCCTCTCCTAACTACCACACCACACCAACGGGAGGACGTTTCAGCTCTCGACAGATTTAACGTGCATCGCTGCCCTACGCGGCGGGTCTTTAGTGGTACTGGGCTCGAACACGTGACAAGGCAAGCCACGGTCCGATACCTATACCACTCGGCTACCGCGGCCACCATTTGTTGGGAAAACACCTACAATAAGGAAGAGGTAACGATTTATCGACCTATCAACAGATTTGATGTCCAAACTCTAAATTAAAGTATCCGACTACGTTCGGAACCATGATTTTAAAAAAGCACATAAATGTATAATTTTCATGATATTTAGTGTCACTTAGATTAGAATACATGTATAAAATTGTTTTAAGGCCATTATGACAAAAAAATTATTTAATAAATATTTTGGCAAAAATTAACTTAGAATAACTTTTTTCAAATGTTACTCCTTTTGTAAAAATGCTTCTATTGTATTATCTTTGCTGTATATAGCTCAGACCTCTGTACAGAGCTCAACTATGATTTTGAAAATTCAAATTATTTTCATAAGTTACAACCATTTGAAATAATTATCGGCGTATTTTCTTAAAATTTCTCCCTTCTGTTTTCGTAAAACAAGGATAAACCGACTTCCGAGTTATGCATTTCAAAAATTCTAGTTGAGCCTCTGTACAGAGGTCTGAGCTGAATACAGGCAAAATATTAATACAATAGAAGCATTTTTCACAAAAGGAGAACATTTGGAAAAAAGGTTATGCTAAGTTAATTTTTTGACAAAATATTGTATTTAAATAAATTTTTTTTTGTCATAATGTCCTTAAAACAATTTTATGCATGTATTCTAATCTAAGTGACAGTAAATATCATCAATATTATCCATTTACACGCTTTTGCAAAATCACGGTTCCGAACGTAGTCGGATACCTTAAGCAATAAAAGTTCCTAAATTTTTTGTTGCAAATTCATACAAAATACTTACTATTCCTCTAAACATTTTAATGCCATTCAGAACAATGTGTATAAGCGAAAAATATTTCTTGGCATAAGTGGTTGCAAAAACAAAGTATAAAAATAAATTAAGCTCAGAATATGTAATGCGATTGCAGTTAATTTCAGTGGGCTTAGACTTCCAACGGTTTGTGTGAAAAAAATCAAGCACACATTCTAGTTACTAAACATAATGCATGGGTGGGTGAAACCTGGATCACAGATTAATATTATTAATTAGTAAATTATATTAAAAGTAGTTTAAAATTTTTAATAATCGATGCAATACTTTTTTTAATTGCCTGTACAAAAAAGTGTGTGTAGAATAGGGTTCGACAAAAATACTTTCTTGTTCTAGGGGTTTCGCAAAAAGACCTAGTTCTAGGGCAGTGGTGGCCAACCCGTGGCACGATGCAGTTGTAACGGGGGCACGCATACGGACAAATTAAAAGAAATTTGAATACATGATCATAAATAATTTCTACAATTTTATTGAAGTGGGGTTGTCTCAGACAAAAGTCTCAAAATTTGGATCAAAATATGTTTGTGTGAATAAATGTTTTCTGCTATGAACATAATAAAATAAATATTACTCATATAACTAGCTGATGTGCACCTATAATAATCTAATTTTGTTAGCATCTGCAAAAGTTAATCCTAATAAAAATGACTTGGTAAAAAAAAAAAGAATTCAAAAGCCACATTAAGTAAATACTAACTGTTTAATAATTTTTTTAAAATTAAACGTTTCAAGTTACTCATTTTTATTTTGTACCTAACTTAACTGAATTTAACCTGTAAAAAGTTTATTAACAATAAAACCTAAATTTGCACTTAATCTTATTTTTAAATTTCTTGCATTAAAAAAAATATGCTATTTGCGTAAAAATACCACAATAAGCCTATAAGTAACATTTTTTTTACTTTTCCATATTTGTTTGATGGGAATGTTAGAAGCGGCCTCATAAATATTTTTTATCAAATTGTGCTACTCGTCCCAAAAAGGTTGGCCACCCGTGTTCTTGGGGTTCTGTGAGTATAGAAAAAGATTGAAGACCACTTTTGCGGAACAACCCCACTATCAGTGCTAAAAATAGAGTCCCCCTCCCCATTCCACAGCTGACATGTGCAAGTAATTCTTCCCGCCGTTTCTAAAAATTCCAACAAAACTAACAGTCAGCTGTTCTCAAGGTCACTGATCGTTGCCTTTCGAAAGGGGAGTGGTTACTTGATGTATGGTTTAGGGTTACTTTATTTTCTAACCCCCCATTTTTGATGTAAAAAGCAGAATTAGTGTTTCTGAAGTGATTAAAGCCTTTATTCGTGTAGCAAAATATTCTTTTTCATAAAATATAGTATTATTAATGTGTATTTAAGCAGTTTACAAATAATTTTATTCTAAAGTAACTTTTTAAAACTTTTATACTTAGATTGCATGCACGTGGAGCCATCTGCTGACTTTGTTATAAAGCTTGCCAAATATGGCGTCAAAAAATTCTGGAAGCAAAGATAGATGTATTTTTTGTAATTTAAAAATTTTCTAGACTATTTCTGACATTTCTACAATTCAAGGCGGATTTATATGAGTAATTTACATTCTCAGCAAAAATTTTAAGCCTGAAGAATGTGATTTCGTTGTACTAAAGCACACTAACCATTTCAGTACATTTGGCAGTCCCCCTTAAGTCAACTAATCAGAACTTAAGTAATTTATCAGTAATTAAAAAGAAATATTAATAAATAATATGGAATAAGAAATAAGGCAATAATAAAAAATGAATTGAAATACAACCTAATAGTGAAAGAATATTCAATTTAATCAATAAATAAAAATAAATTTTAATAAATATAATTAATAAATAATATTAAATAAATATAATTAATAAATATAAAATATAACAAATATATTATTAAATAAATAAATAATGTTTATAAATATTAAGAAATAATAGTGAATTTTGCCCGGAAATATCTATGTCTAAGCAATATTGAAAATCTAAAAGAAAAAGAAGAATGTTAGAGAGAATCCAATGGAAACTAAAATTGTTCTACGAAAGTTTTTTTAAACAACTGCTGCTTTGATTGGAAAATCCGCCCTAAAACGAAAGACCACGGAACCTGACCGGAAAACAGAGAGAATCAGGGTAGCTAGATCACGTGATTTCTTTTTAGGGGTGGACAATCTTGTCGGAACAAATTTTCCGAATATAGGCGAAAAATGCCAAATAAGCGTGACGTTCATTCAAGTTCACTCTCCAGCAAATCGCGCCAATAAAAGTTATCACTTAAAAAAGGAGTCCTGAGTCAATAATTTGAAGTCAAAACATTTAAAATAATGTGTTCCAACTAATTTCGTATGATTTACCATCAGAATTGATGTATTAAGTAAAACGCTTCAAATTCCTAAATTCACGGAATGCATTGAAGACTTAGTCAATCTTAGAAATATTTATTGTCTCAAAGATCTGACGATAGTTTAAAATTATTTGTCGATTCAGCAGCAAAAAACATATGTCTTGATCCCGAATTTCTCATCTCGAAGCTCAGGAAGAGGTCAATTTCTTTGATTACGAGGGCAGCGATGAACCAGTTTCAAATTTCTTCCAGCAATTCAAGATTGCTTTCTATTTTGCACTTCTTGATAACGCGATCTCTTCAGTAAATGAAAGATTTTATTATTTGAATGCTATTCAAAATTTTGTTTTTTGTATGAGTTTCACAACATTACTGTTAAAGATTTTGTCGGTTCCCAACTCTTCTTCGAAAAAACTTCATTCAAAGATGTTTTTAAGGTAAAAAACAGCCAAATAAGATAATAGATATCACAGTCAAAAATGATCTCATTTCTTTATTTCTAAATTTTGCTTTAGCAATAAGAATTTTTTAACTTAACTTGTTTCTGCAGCTTCGCGTGAAATAAGTTTCAATGAATTAAAAATTACTTGAGAAATGATATGACACAAGAAAGGCTTTCAGATTTGGCCATCCTTTCTATGAAATCCAAAATCTCTGAAAAAGTTGATTCCCCTGAAACTATTGATAAATTTGCTTCTTAGAAAGCCAGAAAAGTTATTTCATAGTTAAAAATTATGTTGTCTTCTTAGAAGGACTGATTTCTGTTTATTTACATGATTTATATTATTTCACGATATTTATACTTAATTTCTTTTTTATTAGTTTATATTTCCTGTGTAAATACTATTGTTTTACGTTTTCAATTATGAAATGCCTATTTGTATTTCAAAAGTAGTATTTTTGTATGTTTATTATTTTGTGGAAAGTATTTCGACGCGCTATTATAACCTGTTAGGGGGCCAAAAAATAAAGTTTTGCACTACAAATTTTATTTCATTTTTATTTTTCTACTTGTTACTCTTATACAATTAGATGAGTTTATAACATCAGCGCTAAGTATTATTTAAAATTGAAAAATTCTCTAGAGGGGTGGAACAATATGTCTTTACACGCGGGCGGCCGATAGTCTAGGATCAGCCCTGGCTAAAAGTTTTAATTCTTAAAACCTGTCTGAACACAATAGTATTTTTCATTTTTATAGAATCATTCTACGAAAAAGGAAACTCATCAATGTAATGTGTACTCTCAAAAAGCATCAGTGTACCTTATGGTCATGTCTTAACTAGTAACAATGTTAGTGTACCTTATGGTCATGTAGGAAAACTTGTCATAATAGTCAAAATTTCGAAATCTCCAAAATAAGCACTTAGCACTTATTAATTTGACGATGATGAATGAGATTTATATTTTACTATTTGTGTTTATTTTATAATATTAACTTCATAGATTTTTAAAAGAGAATGGAATATTGAAATGATATTGAACATTTTCATTGGGTTACATTAAAACAAGAACTTAATTGGAAAGATGTGCAAAAATCATTCGATCATGATACTCAAAATTTCCTATATACTAATATTTCCGAAAATGTTTTACAAATGATGAATTATAATTAAAAAATCTATCGATAAGGAAATGATTAAATCTTAAGAGTCAGCAAAAAGCACAATAAAGAAGAAATGGTTTGGAATATTTCCTTGTTACGAAAGAAACCACTATACATACAATAATGCATTAATAATAGCGGGATACAAGCAGTCCTTACCACGAACTAATGTTACGATTAAACGAATTTTTTTACAGTAAATAAGACGTGGATATCTGAAAAATAACAATTAAGTGTTAAGACTTCGAAAGCCATTTATGCATGAAATATAATTAAACACATCCTGGTGAAAAATTCCATCACTTTTTAAACAACAATCTATTAAAAAAGTAAACTCGAATGAGTAAAATATCGAGGATTAATATAATACTGCTCTAGAGTATTATTTTATTCTTTGTGTAGGAACTATACATAATTATATTGGATGAAATTTTTAAAAAAATATTATAGTACTACTTTAGCGTTCCATGGAAATTTTTGTTCCTCCATATAGATCAAATTTTTAATCATGAACACCCTCCCTCGCCCGGTTAATGGTGTCCCAATTTACCAATGTTAGAATCTAGTCACTTTAGTGTACTCGCATGAAAGGGAATTCCGCAATATTTTCAAGGAGAGAAAAACAACACAAATAAATTGAAATTGTTTGTTAACTTTTCAGTAAATTAACAAATTAGAAATGCTACGGAAAAACCATCTTATGAAATTACATTTTTACAGTAGAAATTTAAAAAAATTATATTATAGTACTACTTTAGCATTCCATGGAAATTTTTGTTCCTCCATATAGATCAAATTTTTAATCAGGAACGCCCTCCCTCCGCTGGTTAAGGCTACACATTACCCTGCAAATCTCACATTTACCGAATTTTTTTTTTTTACATTTTCTTGTATCCCATAGCATTGTGCAGCTGGCCACCAATTTTCAGAGCTGATAGCAAATTAGTTTTAAAGATATTTGAAGTTTTCTGAGCTTAGGTTTTAGTTTAGGTTTCATTTTAAAGAATTTTTCCACTTTTAACTTGAAGTAATTAAAAATATTTTTGAGTTTAATGAAATCTCTCTATCAGTGAGAAATCGTTATTAACTTTAAATTTCCTTACTAAAATCCTTTCTGTTTGATTATGTTTTAAGTTTTTTGAGTTCTCATAGTTACTTCATTAAGCTTGACTTTAGGGCCAATTTTTGTTTTAAAAATACTTTATATAACTTAAAGGCTTTGTCATTACTTTTTTAAAGTTGAGAAAATGTCATAAATAAAACATTTTCAGGTTGCTATGAGAAACAATATTTTGAAGGGATGGATAACTGCTGAAAAGGATAAATCTAAAAACGTCCTCAGTTGATACTGCATTTAGATTTTTGAATATAAATATTCTGAATACAAGTATTGCAGATTAAACTTAATATTTCCATCATTTACCAAACTCCATTATAATAAAGATACTGTAGTACGGCATTATAATATTTTAAAGTCGTGCAACAAATACTCAAAACTTGCTAAACTGACCCGATTTAATAATGAAAAAATTAAACTTTATGTAGAGACCTGACGATTTTTAGCTAAGTTAGTAGCATTATTTTTGCATACAAAAATGTCTTATGATTCAAAACTTTTGTGAAAATATTAGGTTAAGATAACGCTGAATAATCTGTTGTCGTTACAAATGCTATCAATATTATGCAAAAATATATTTTGAATTCTAAAAAATATTTTCAGTCATATTTAATTAAAGTAGTGTTTTAATGTAGAAAATAGATTGGGAAATAACATATTAAGTAATTAGAGCTTTACGGGCATTATAAATTTGTGTTTTATGCCTTTATGAATTTTAAATACGTTTTTCTTGGACTTTTAATTTTGAAGGTATGTTTTCTTAACCCTAAGGCTTTTTTCTCTTCAAGATAGAATGTTAAGTTTTTTTTTTTGTATGTACACCCAAACATAGGCTCTATAAAAATTAGTATGGATTTAGGTCTGAGATCTGTAGTTATTTTTTTAAAAAAATAATAAATTTGATATTTTAAAAAATTCATGTTTTTTTTTTCGAGGCTTGGCTAGGAAAAAAATTATTAAAAATCAACAAAGGAATAGATTTTTAAATCCATACTAACTTTTGTTTGCAATAATTTAAGAAACACAAATCACTTAAAATGACTAAAAAATTTTAAAAATTGTACATTTTATAAAAGTTTGAAAAAACATCAAAATTTCTTAATTAATTAAAATTGTAAAATAATTGCTGGTCAAACTGACTTTTTACTTGCAGAATCGGCTTAATAATATAATCTAAACATAAAATATTTTTACTGTTGCTATCCCAAGAAAATTTTTTGAAAAAGGGTACTGTTAAGCCTTAATGGTGTCCCAATTTAACAATGTTAGAATCTAGTCACTTTAGTGTACTCGCATGAAAGGGAATTCCGCAATATTTTCAAGGAGAGAAAAACAACACAAGAAAATTGAAATTGTTGGTTAACTTTTCAGTAAATCAACCAATTAGAAATGCTATGGAAAAACCGTCTTATGAAATTAAATTTTTACAGTAGAACTGTCACAAACTACAGCATCGTATTGCATGGAAAAAGCATTATGAAAGCTTAACGAAAAAAATATAACAGTATATATTTATTACGCTTATATTTATCTCCATGTGTGCTCAAATAAATTAAGAAACAGGATAAAAAAAAGTAATAGGAATTCTGTTTCTAACATATTTAAAATTATAACTTACCTCTCACTGGTAGTAGAAAACGTGTTCATGCATACTTAAAATTCTACACAAACCACTTGTAGGGAAGTAAGGGTGAAAATTGTAATTCCCCGAAGTGGGGTTAAAGGTTTGCCAACGTGTTCGAGTATTATCGCCAATTCTATACAAAAATACATTTCCTCGCCAAACACAAGTAATCAGCTTGTTGAAGATTTTATCACTGCAATAATGATTTTAAACAAATTAAAACTGAAATAAAAGATAAAATTTTTGTTGGGAAAAACTATGTTCCTTTCAAAAACGATTATAAGGAATTATTAATATTATTTGGATATTAAACAAAGTTAATCGAAAAGTATTTATTTGAAAAATATTTGTGTATGTTTAAGTTATAGTTTAATTTTAATCTCTTGTCCCTAAGAAAGTAGCACGTTACATTATTTATTCTCATTACCTGTAAAAATGGTAATTCAGACTAAGCTCTTATATTTTTTCGCTTTGGTTGCAAAACATTTTATTCTCAACTACTTGACTTCCTTATATTTTGCTTGGATTCTTAATTGGATTATTGTTAAGTAAACCTCATGGAAATAAAAAAGAAAAAAATATGTGTTTTAAAAACTGTTACATTTTTAATTATACGTTGGTAGAAATTTTCCAATCAATAAATTTAAAATGTATGTTTTAAAAATCAATTTTTTTCCTTTCAGTGTCATTTCCCGCTTTCTTTATATAATACAAAAAATAATGCTTGACGTTCCCGAAACATTTCGGAATTCAGGTAGAAATAGAGTTCCGTCATTCGACTAGATTTTTTTTATCGAATATTTTAATTGTATCTTGCTAAAAAAAGGATATCAAACAATTTTTTGTATGTGGTTTGCATACAGTTTCTATTAATGAAAATTTTATGAATTTTTGAATCCAAATTATGAATATATGATACATTCAAGATGAGGAATAATTGCATGTATTCTTATTGTGTATATGTATACAAAAAAAACTTTCTCCGAATCTTGCCTCATTTTACAATAATCTTTAAATTTGGAAATCTGGAAATGTACGCGAAAAGTGACACCTTGTTTACCGAAACATGTCCATCAACTGAATCATATCTCAGATACTAATCTGTCCGATGCGAGAAAAACAAATGTTCCTTCGAAAAAAAAAGTTTTTGTCATGACTTATTTACTTTGGGACTCGAATCAACAATGTTGCGTCTTGAAGTTAATTAATCTACCTCACTGCTAACCGAGTTTCTTTAAGTTCCAATAATTTGTACATCAAAGAACTTCAAATAGAGAAAAAGGCTTCTCAAAGCATGATGTTTTAAACAGGAGTGAAAAAACCCTTTTTGTCAAAATTTTCGAAAAAGTCTACATTTGAAATTTGCTTTTGCATATCTGCAAAAAACGAACAATTATTTTAAAATACAATTTCAATGTGTATATTATTTCAACATATAAAAAGGTATTTAAAAGCCCTGAATTAAATTTTTCTTCAATTCATTAAATGCATTATCTATCTCCCTCCTCCAGAAGCGGCGCAAGGCGTGGGCGGTGTGGGCCACTGCACGCGGCCTGGCGGTGCATAGGGCCTCGGGCCTGAAATCCGGTATAACTTGAACGAAAAGTAAGGAAAATCCAAAAGTGCACTCCACAGGGTTTTTTATAATTTATAAATTTTAATTTAGGGAAATTCTCATATCTATCTGTATTGCACCATAAGATCTTGAAAAATGGATTTATCGACATTTTTTAAAAAGATATTCTATTTATCGGTGTATGAAAGTATATGGATAAATAATTTATGAAAATATTGTTTTCCATTTTCATTTATTAAAAATTTCTCAAATTTGCCATTTCCGCTCATTCGTTCATATTTAATCTGGCAACATTAGCTGGACTTAAGCTGCTATCGCTTAGGAGTCCCCGGTCAGAGACGGGGCATAGCTCGGGACTTCCCATCATTAGAAAGCCAATTAAAGTACCGCATGCAGACGCAGTCTCGCTTCATGTTTCTATATCATATTATAAATTTTAAAAGTATTCGATGTGAGAATAAATAATAGTGCGTGGTATTGCTCATTTTTCATAATGTTTGGATCATCTCAGGCTTAGACACTACGAGAGATAGACATAAAGGGAGAAAGAGTTGGAATCTGGTGCAGCAAAAAGAAAAGAGGAAAGAGTTGTCCAACCAGGCTTAAATTTCAGTTATGATGAAATTTCTCTGTCAGACTGTGAATCAAATTCATCCATTCCTTCGACTTCTCAACAACATTTATTAGTATCTGAGTCTCCGTTGAATTTGGAGTGAGTGAATATTAATGTCGCACAGTTCAGCTACATGAGAGCTTTTGGTGACAGACCACGTAATTTTTAACCATGGTCAAGAGACGTGGACGACACCTGAGCTGGCACCCCCTCTCCTAACTACCACACCACACCAACGGGAGGATGTTTCAGCTCTCGACAGATTTAGCGTGCATCGCTGCCCTACATGGCGGGTCTTTAGTGGTACTGGGCTCGAACTCGTGACAAGCCAGCCACGATCCGATATCCCATACCTATACCACTCGGCTACCATGGACACCCATTGAATTTGGAAGTTACACCAGATGCACCGACTATTGATACCGAACGATGAAAATCGGAAATTGAAATAGGATCCAAAGCTTACCGACGCTGAGATTTCTGTGTTCACGTTGAATAACGTAAGTCACAATCAAGAAGAATGGATTAAGATTAGTTCTTCGCCTGTGAACAGAGATGCCAGTGATGTAGTGAAACAAGCATTTTCCAGTTTTGACCCATGATTGTGTACAGTAGCCACACAGGAATTTTTCAGGGAGGGAGGGGTCCGGGGTCAAAAGATCACCATTCTTGTATCATGCTTCTTTTGATTTTGACGATTTTCGGGAACAAAACACAGTAAAAAACTAATTATTGAATAAATAATTAGTATTAATTAATAAAATTAATCATTAATAACAAATACTTAATTAAATTTTACGTACTATATACTTAGAATTATAATCAATCGGAAAAAAATCAAGGGCTTTGGGGGGTCAGGACCCCCTTTGTGTGCGCCACTGATTGTGTACGTTTTCTATGATAGATGCTCACCGGTCATAACACAGTTCAAAGTGATCCCACTCAGCAGTTAAATAACGGTGATGAATATTATCCTAAAAATGATGATCATGGACACTTTTCCAATTTTGATTTCTCAAGAAAACTAAATAATGGTGAAACACAACACACAAAGTCATCGCTGTTTGGTTTATTCAAGTTCTAAGAATAAAGTTTTTTTGCTTTCCATCCAGACTATTTGGCAATTCACAAACTCAAATGGTACAGGAAGGGTGCTGTGATAGGAGACACTTACAGTAGTATTTTATACAGACGTAAGAATACTAAAGAACATATGGCTTATATGTTTTTATAGATAACGTTAGAGAAGGGAATAAAGTACGGAGAAAAACATTAGACGGAAAAAACGAAAGGCGAATTCTTGAATTTCGAAATCTTTGGTACAATTTGTTTGAGAGGTTAATTGATATTATACATTTCTTAGCATCATAATCTGGCGTTTAGAGGTCACAGAGAATCTCTCAAAACAGATGAAGACACTAAGAATTCTGGGAGCTTCATTGATTTATTTAAATTAATAGCTAAATATGATCCTACTTTACGAGAATATATAAATCGATTGATATATTAAACAACTTGCACAGCATTATCTATGCGATGATATTCAAAATGAATTTATCACAATCATGTCAAACACAGTTACCAGTAAAGTGATTGGTAGGATAAAAAAAGACGAAATATTATTCTTTTTTACTTGACTGCACTAGGGACTGTAGTAGAATTTAATAAATGTCGGTCATCTTAAGATATTGTTGTACAGCAACTGGAAGTATAGAAGAAAACTTTGTCGGATTTTTTGCTGTCACTGAAATAACTGGAGAAATATTTGACCAATGCAATACTGGGAGAAGTAGAAAAAAATGGCTTAGATAATCAGAACTGTCATGGACAAGGATATGACAGTGGCGCAAATATGTTAATCATAAATAGTGGAGTTAAAACTCGAATATGAAATACAAATCCCAGGGCATTTTTCATACCTTGCGTTTGTCAATAGCTGGAATCTTATTAGTAAACTCAGCTAATTCGTCAGTGGCAACAAAAACATTTTATGCTTTTATTCAGAAGATTTTTTTTTTCTTTTGCTATTTTCAAGTTCCAGCAAACGCTGGAAAATTATCAAAGATTAATTAAGGCTTACTATTAAGCCTTTATCAGATACAAAGCGAGAAAACATAACCGAGGAGGAGAAGGCCGCATTATTACAATTTGATGATGCTGTTGAATGCATAGAAACTTTTTAAAAAACCAAACGAAACAATCCAACACACTCAGCGAATGTGATTCCGTTTTATATGAAATGTTCAGTTTGGAATTTATCGTATCATTACATGTATGGTATGGATTTTTAACGCGCGAGTTTCAATATCATAAGCAAACTAGGTCAATCTGTACAAGCCAATTTTTACATTATTCTTGAACATTTGAGTACATTTTGTAGCTGGATCAAAGATTATCGACAAACTGAATTCGGAAAATGCTTATCTCACGCTCGTAAGTTTATTCAGGAAAGCAGTTTTGATTTTCCAAAAGATTTTAAAAACAAAAGTGTAGCCAAAATGAAAAAAAGTTTAATTATGAAGGCGGCCATCAACCTATAGAGTCTGTCAAAAGCCGGCATGAAAAGACTTTTTTAATATTATGAGTGATTCTGTGATAAGCAATATGGATTCAAGATTTATGTCTTTAAATCAACATTTTGAAAATTTTGGTTTTCTCTGTGACTTAAACGAGTTAAAAAGTATTCCAAAAAAGTAAATACTGAAAAACTGCCAAGATTTACATAGTCCTGCAAAGAGGTGAGAGGAGCGACTTCCAACCTTATGAATTATATGAAGAATTACAAAATATGATCCCAAATTTCCCCATCACCATTACAGACGTGAAAATCTGCTCCAATATGTCATAGAAAACGATTTCAAAAAAACTTGCCCAAATATTTACATTATCATTCAAATTCTATTAACAATACTTGTAATTTTCACTTCTGCTGAAAGGAGCTTTTCAAAATCAAAACTGATGAAAAATTATGCAAGAAATACAATGAGTCAGGAAAGACTTTCAGCTTTGGTAGTTTTATATATTGAATTATAGATATAGCATCTAAGATAAATTACGAACCAATCATTAAGGTTTTCAGCAAAACTAAAAGTAGAAAATTTCTGTTTTTTTTTCATTATTGTTTAATGTGCCAAAGAAATATGAGTAAAATTTTTATGAATCAAAATTGGTTTTTTAGGTTTATAAACTAAAAACCAATTTTGATTCATAAAATTATAAACCCTCTTTTTGTGCCACCAGAGGGCCTCGCAAAATGTATCTTGCCCGCATTAAGTTCAGGTCTCGCGCCACCACTGCCCTCCCGCCCCTTATCTGTAAGTAAGAAAGCATTAGTGATGGACAAAAAGGTCAAGCTTGGCGGGGGAAGGGACTGCTGTTATGCACGAAATCTTTGTTATCCCCCCTTCCTTCTAAGAAATCGGGGTTTTAACATGCTTGATTAGAGACAAGACTGCATTCTTTCACTGCTGTGTCCATTCCACGTGACTAGGCGATGGTTTGGTTCGGCTTGCCACTTTTGCATACTTTCGCCTTCAATGGTGTTCTTCAGCTGCGGAAAGGAGCAAGTTCTTCCAAGTATAATTTCAAATACGTGCCTATCCATTCAAACCTTCAACTAAGTTGTAAATATTTTTTAATATTCTAGACAATGCTTATGATTTTTCTTAAATGTGCAATTCTTAACGGATTTAAGAAAATGAAGATACGTATCAACCGCATTGTATTAGTTCCTATATGTATTTCTGATTACTTTTATAATTCTAGTTCCGTATGATGGGGTGAGATGAATTACATTTCTTCTGCAACTGGGTGTATTTTTTAAGACAATTTTCTCACAACATGTGTATTAATTCACTTAAAAGCTGATGTCTGTAGTATTAATTTTAAAAGTGAAAAAAACTACTGCTGAACCAACTATGAAAGAAATCACATTACATTCAGGAATATTTTTACAATGATGTTTCCACATTCATGAACAGAATTTTTTTGTAAAATTCTATTTAGTTGGAGTTTTTTTACAAAACTAAAGATAATTTATTTTATTGAAGGGAAAACTTCTATTGACGCGTTTTGCCGGAGAGTGAATTTGTATGAACGTCATGCTCGGGTATGTAGCGTTGCTTCGGCTTTTTCCGTCTCGAGTCGGAAATCCTGTTCGTACAAGGTCGTCCACACCACTAAAAAGAAAAGGAGCGACGTTTCCCCTCCACCCCCACCACTCTGAAAATTAGTAGTTTGTCCCCCTACCTATATTCCGTAAAAGTAAAGTTCCCAGCTTCGATCTAAGTGGATTCCCCTCCCCTTCATCACCTATTTCAACGAAAATGATCGTAGTCAAAGTATGAAAATGAAACATGTAATATTTTTTAAAAATAGGCTTATAAAGAGAAAAGAAAAATCCTACACTAAAATTAAACAAAATGTAGAAAAAGGACAAATTTTTATAGAACTAAGTAAATAGTATAATTAGCATTAGCAATATTGCAATGAATTTACGAATAAAAATCTATTTTTGTAAGAGAATAAGAATAGCAACGAACAAATAGTTCTCTTGATCACTTTACTTAAATGTACTTTAAGTCTAAAAAGAAAATTAAAACAGTTAAAAATTTAAAATAACAAAATTAAGTATACATGTATTAAGAAAAAGTTACATTAAATAATTTAAATACAAGAAAACAAAATATAATTAAGAAGACTTACCTTGCAGCAGCACCGGATATATTTGTACAAAACTGATATACAATGACAAAAAGTAAGTATAAGCTAATGTGATATAAATCTTCTGATTAAATCCCTTTTTAAAGATTTTGACCTAGATTCCTCTCTTCCCAATCAACTACCTGTCTTACTATACCTTTGCTTAAATTAATTCATGGATAGAATTGAATATTGTTTAATTACAACTAAAATTCCTAAAGCCGGATCGGGTCTTCTGAACAAATTACCTATGATTTTAAGTGGGATTTTTTTTTATTTAATTATTAATTCGACACAGAAAAAAATAAGGCCATTTTTATAAGCCTTTTCTTATAGAACGTAATAAGAGAATTCCTTTTTTGAAATGAGTACTCATCACATTTATCAGTTTCAGTTTTCATTATATGCCCTACAATAAATTTAGAAAAAATGTATTACATTTAATATAGGTACATGTGTTCATAAATTAATGCTATTAGTGAATAAAGATCACAACTTTTAATAACAAATGCAATACTTTTTTCTTAATTATCTCTTCATAAAGTACCATTAACATGGTGATCTATATATATTATTATATCTGAAATATTATTTTAAGATATATTCTTCTCTCTCTCTCTCTGTTGAATAAGTTTACCCGAAAACACTTTTTTATTTTTTAGAGAGTTCCATGAGTCGGAGAAGTTAGAACATTGGACTAAAGGATCTATTTTACCTAAATATATTTCGGTAGTGAATGAGACAGAAGTAATTACTAGAAAAGAAGATATGTGAGAAGGAAGAAATATCTCAATAAGCTTATATAAAAGGTAAACAAGTATTAAAATTTTCTAAAACTCAATCTAGATTGTTAGATATACTACATTTTTAAATGAATTTTAATTACATTAGGTCTATTTTCATTTCTTGTTTTTAACCACACACACTATTTATCTAGTCTTCAAAAGAACACTGCATATATACATTTCTGGCTTCTTCGTAGAAAAAAGGGTGAGCGTTATACAGTGAATACACCAAAAAATTAAAAATTCCAGTTTGAAAGTATAGTTATAATACACCGGAGTATAGAAATACATCAAAATAGATTGTATGCAGTAAACATTTTTTGAAGAACATTCAAAGACATGCCAATTGAATTTTGAATTTTCATTATTAAATAAATGTACGAATCAATTTCGTCATTAAAATTTTTTGCTTAAAAAAATTAAGTCAAAAAATTTAACAGAAATGTTACATTTCAAGATGAGTATTAAGTACTGCTGTACACGTCGTAGGGCCAGGGTTCAATTCCGGCCAAGACCTCATGGTTGTAAATGTACAGTGCCTTTGCCTCATGGTAGGACTATAAAAGCCATCTAGCCACAAATCATCTTGAGAGGTTGGGGGAAGAGGGTTGGCCATCTACCCTAAGTTTATTATTATTATTTTATTGAAATTGGGGTTTGAACTTTTATTATAATATAACAAAAGATAAATGAGAAATTTCGCCGATGAAGAAGAAGAAACACAACTTATTGAGACACTTCAACAGATTTGACGTTAAAATCTAAAATTAAGCAAAAATGGCTTCTTAATTTCAAGTTATAAATTCATGCAGAATGCACAAGATTTTTCACACAGCTCTAAAAATTTTAATACCAATCAGAACAATGTGTTTCTCAACGTATGGGGAAACAAAAAGAAGGTGTCAAAATAAATTAGACACAAAATATGAAATGCGACTGCAAATAATTTGCATAGACTCGATTGCAAATATTTTGCGCTTGAGTGAAAAAAAATGCAAAAATGTCCCAATTACTAAGTATGACACATGGGTAGGTGACATCTGGGGCATTTATTATTAATGCGTGAATTATGTTAAAATAGTAAGAATTTTTTTAATAACAAATACAATACTTTTTACAATCTATAAAGTACCTATAATACGTGGATTAAATTTAAGTATTGTTTCAGGATATAATTTTCTAAATATGGAATGGGGTTCGTAGTGTATCTCAATTCAAAATGTGTTTCACTTTACCCTGGGGTTCCACGAGTCACAATAAAAAAATTGAAAAGAAACTTATAAATATGTAGGTAAAATGGATTCACGTGAAATTTGTATAGTTACAAGTATCTAAACCGCATCATATTCATTAAAACTGAAAATTTTATTTATATATAATAACTTCATTTTCCAACACTTTTAAAACTTTTATTATAATATATCTGAAGAATGTTTAAAAAACACGCATTTTATCTTTGTATATATATACTACCTATTAGAGATTGTGAATATTCTATTGTTTTTATTACCTTAGGTTCCACGAGAAATTTTATACTCGTTAGCACAATCTCAAGCAAAACTAAATAGTTTTCTAATGGAAAATGCACCTTTTTCCGTTTGTGGAAAAAAACACGTAAAATAAAGGAGAGGAAAACTTATCGGCATATCAAAAAATTCGAAGTTAAAATCTAAATTTAAACAAGAACACTCCTAAATTTTATATTACAAACTCTTTCATGCCAAATAAACAATACATCTCACACAGCTACAAATATTGAAATGCCATTCGGAAAATTATGTTTAGTGAAATATATTTTTCAATGTGAGTGGCTACAAAAACAAATTAAACTCAGAATACGTAATGCGATTGCATTTAATCTCAATAGACATAGACTTTGACAGTTAGTGTGAAAAAAGATCATTGATTCATTGCATTATGATTATTAAATTATCTATGCTTGTATTGATGAAAAATAATGAAATCAATAATAATTCATTCTGTTTTAAATTTTCACTCCAATAAATGTTTGTAATGGGTCTAAATCTAATATAAAGATATATAATTTTTATACGTAGCCCGTGCAGGATTATACTGTTTTTAAGTGGCCTGCAAGGTCATTTGGGCTGGCCATCCATGTTTTAAACCAAGATCGGTCAGCGAGAATGTACAGCTTCTTGGTATTCATCACCTTTTTGAACTTTTAATCTCGCGTCTTTAGTTATTCACAAACTTGAACGATGGGGGAAGAGAGCAATAAAGAGGGTTAGTTGGTGTGATATAAATGGTATCACAGAATGTAGAGGTCAAACTGGACCCCCACCAATCGAGAAGAACGCAGAAGCCTCCTTATCTTTAGTTTTGAACAAAATAAGAGGGGAAGAGGGGTTTTAGTGATTCGAGCGGTTGGGAGCGAACAGAAGCCATCTCTAAATGTGAAAAAGGGGAAGATTCCAACAGGTTCCAACATTTTCTGTCCTCATGACAGCTGTCAGAACATAATCACCAGAAAGTTGAATAAAGTAAGCGAAAATTTGGAAGAATAGTAGCACATGAAAAAAAAATCTTAGTGTAATGCTAAGCATGCTTTAAGCGAAACTTTTTTTCTCATACAAATAAAAGCAAAATACGATAACGCTCTTCATACCAAAAAGAGTGTCCAAATATGTTTTTTTACATCAAACATTTTTTCTAAAACTATTGTTGAAGATATTCTGAAAATGGAAACTAAAAAATGTGATGAGTACTTTCTTTTTAAAAAAGAAATTCTCCATTAATTTCCATAAAAACAAATTGGCTTACAAAAAAATGCCCTTACTTTTCAAATAAAGAAAAAATTATAAATTAGCTACAGTGTTATACAAAAACCTTCTGCTGAAAAAAATTTATTTAAAATAAAATTTGTCGCAATTTTTTTCACTTCATGTGGAATTATCATTTCAAGAATAATCACCTATGTTATGCGTGTTCTTTCGAAAATGGTTCAGCAGCTTTTTTCAATAGAAAAATAAATACTACACATCAGCTTTAAATAAATTAATTTAAATGTTGTGTGAAATATTTGTCTTGAAAAAATACCAAGTTGCAGAATAAATGTAACTTATTGCGCGGCATCTTATATAAACATTATAAAAGTGCCCAGAAATACATATAAGGGCTATAAAAATGCTCTTCATATTTGTCTTCATTTTTCAAATAGGATAAAAATTATACATTTAAGAAAATTCAGAAGGATTTTGTAAAAAATTAAGCTTAAAATATTAAGTTTCTAAAATATTATCAATAAGCTTATATAAAAAGTTAACAAATATTAAATTTTTCTAAAACTCAATCTCTATTTCGGTTCAGTAGCGCACACAGGAATTTGGAACAAAACACAGTAAAAACCTAATTATTGAATAAATAATTAGCATTAATTAATAAAATTAATCATTAATAACAAATACTAATTAAATTTTACGTACTATATACTTAGTATTATAATCAATTGGAAAAAAATCAAGGGCTTAAGGGGAGGTCCGGACCCCCAGGACCTCTTCCCCTTGTGTGCTCCACTGCTTAGGTTTATATTATTACTACTACTAACATGTCCTAAACTTGATATTATCAGCATAGATGAGTTGACCAAACCTAAGGAAACATAAGAGCTGGTGTGATGCCAATTTACTTACAGAAATACAAAATCTATTATGTATTAAAGGATATTTTCACCTGCCTTCATGTTATGAAATGCTTTCATTACAATGTATTTCAAAATTTCTGCATGAAGTGTTAAAATTTTTTTGACATTGTTTATACATAGAAATTAATGCATTTGTTTTTAAAACTGTTTAGTGAATATTTGTATATTGTAGTGTCTAATGGTAAATCTGAATTAAAACTGTCTTTACCATTGTTTGAATTCATTTAAAATTACAATATATTAGTAAATAAAGGTGTAATGTGAAATTACTATTTTTATTGCAGCTGAATTTTCCAAATTGCTGTATCCTGCAGTTGCATCTATATGATGTATGATGGTATTTGCTGTAGATTAAGCTGTCATAGAATTCAACTGTTTCCAATCAAGATACAGGACAAAATATAGGCAAGAACTGGGACAAAAAGGAATTAGATACTATACTGGATAAATAATACCAAAATGTGGTGGCCTTTTTCCGTTTAGTGACAGGCCAAGTCTGCTTGGAAGACATTGCATAGGAGGCTATCACTATCTTTACTGTAATTTAACAGAGCCAATGAGAACATTTGCAATGTGTGCTTCAAGGCACTCCATGGAATTTCCTGAATATTGGTGTGCTAGAGTTACTGGGGGGTGATGAGACTTCAGTCACCTCGACATGTTTCAGCTTTATATATTGTATTAAATCCTTTCTATCTTGTATGCAATTCATTGTGTTGTAAAAATAAAAATTCATTTTTGTTAAGGGATAAATCTTAATTATTAATTAAAAACTTTCATATTAATTCACTCTAATATTTAATAAACACTGGCTTAAAAAAGTAAATTTTAAAAAAAATTTCGGAAAGTTAAATTATATTTTTATAATCATCTATAGTATATTGATAAATCATTACTATAATTTTTACGTGTAATTCATTGAGAACAAAAATGTATGTGTAATGAAGAATAATTGACTTGAATTTCTAAAAATTCTATGCCTTTTCTAATACATTCCCAGAAGATTGTATAATAATTTTAAAAAAGATACATTAATTATAATTAATATTCTGAAACATTAAAAATCAAAAAGAAATTGACATATATTTTCAATGGTTTAGAATAAAACACAAATTATGTAGTTTATATGTAATTCAATAACTCTTTATAAAGGATGATCAAATAAAATTTAATCATTAATACTAAAAATTTATAGTAATACGATTCAGTTTTTTAAATTAATTAATTGTGTATGAAAGAGTATTTACTTTTCTTTTTTGAACTTAAAAGACAGTCATTTCTAAAAACAAAAATTCAAACATTTGTTAATATCTAAGCAGAGACTCCAACAAATGTGGGAAAATTCCGTTTGTTTCCCTAATCGCTGGAAAAAAGTTTCACAAATGGGTGGCCGAAAATTCTGACCATTTTTCGCACGGGAGTCCGAGAGGTTAAAAGAGACATCGGTATAATGTCCTTTTGGGTTCTCACGGATCTGGAGCGACAGCACGTCTGCAGGACAGGACTCTTAACTATGCGTCCAGACAGACTCCCGCTATAAACGGCCGACGGACAAGAGATCAAAGGGATAGGCGATGAGTGACCGTAAGAAACGAGAGGTTTAAAAAGGGAGAGCGAAGGAGTACCAGAAACAGACTTTACTTGAGAGAATCCGGTAAGAGGCCACTCGCTAGTGATATACTTCAGAGTCAGCGATATCTGGGAGTCAGCGAATTAAGGTGGACTTCGAATCGAAGAGATTCGAATCAGCAACCGAGCGGTGGAGAGCCAGCGAGGTCACCAAAACTCGGTGTGGAATTACCAAAAGCGAATTGTAGACCTTTTGGCATATCATATGTATAGGACTTTTCTCTAAAAGATCACTTTATTTCATTATGTTTATGCGAGCGACCTTACAGCGAAAGAGACACTACATCTGCGGACCCAATTTGCAATTAAATTGTAATAGATTATTTTTTGATGATTTTCATACTGTAACAAATAGTTTAACCTAGAGCTGTTTGAAGTCATTACAATACATACACAGTGTGCTGCCTCAAGAAACAAAAAAAAATATCTTTTCGTAGACCATGGCGTTCCCTTTTCGATGAATTTTGCGTTTGCGCTTGAAAGAAATTTCACTCTTCTTCACACAGAGGTGTGGTGACAGGGAAACAAGTTGACTGACACAAAGTTTGCTGGTGTAACAGTGGCAGTAGATGCAGAAAAACATAATTACAACAACAAATCGAGAGTATCATGAACGAACTTGTAGTGGGCAAAGCGGTCCAAGAAATCAGACTTCCAAAAGGTGCTTACAGCTCTTGATATGTCTTTCTTAACGCTTTTGTGTTTCTATGGGACAACGTAGAATGCAATAACAATCTCTAAGTGGTTCTGTCAGCAGAGATTGAAACCTCAGACGCCATTACGCTACCCCTTACCATTTAACAGGACCAGAAGTGATTACCGAAAACCAGTGACACAGGAATTTTTCAAGGAGGGGGTTGTCCAGGTTCGAAAATCCACCATTCTCGTATCATGCTCCAATACGCCGCCCAACATATTCATTCGATATTGTCGATAATCGGGAACAAAAAACAATAAAGAATTAATTATTGAATAAATAATTAGCATAAATTAATAAAATTAATTATTAATAACAGATACTTTTCATTAAACTTCAGGTTTTATATACATAGGATTATAATCCATCGAAAAATAGCAGGGGCTATGGGAGTGCCTAAACAAGGGAAGGATAAAAATTCAATTCAATTCAATTTTCCAAATTTCGTTATCAATTCAATTCAATTTTCATAATCAATTCAATCCCAAATTTCGTAATCAATTCAATCCCAAATTTCACATTCAAATTCAGCATGAGGCATTTCATAACCAATCAGTGGCTCCGACAAATAAACAGTTTCCTCAACTTCAGTAGTAAACCTAGATAGTTCGTCTTTTAATGCATTAAAATCTTGGAATATCCCCTACGTTTTGAATTGGGGTGAGATAAGAAAGGAATTTTCCTCTACTACCCAAGACAAACACTACAGGTTACATTCATAAACCATCTGCATTTATAAAAAAGTCTAACAATGGCTTTCACCCTTACCCGTAATATTTACCGCTTCCAAAAAAGAGTTTTCTGTTCCGGATAAAAAAAGATATGTCATTTGAAAAAAAATCAATTTTTTTCGAATACAAATTAATAAAAGAAATTTTTCAGCTCCTGAAGTAAATCGTGAATTCAGGGTATGTTATTCGGTAAATAGGGTTTTTTGCCTTCATTTTAATCGGGGAAAGAAAAAAATCACAAGAGGTCTCAGGGGTGTTAATCTTGGATTTTTTGAAAAAAATATATATTTTCCTACCAAAAACCCCATGATAATACTCTAAAAACTTCGAAGGTTATTCAAAAAAATTTCAAACAGCAATTTAGTAATATCAGCTTTTAAATGGACTCATGCCACGCCCACTTATTCTTGATTTGTGCATACGTTTCATTTTTCTGTTTTAAATAAACCTCATGAAACATTTTAAACACTTGTGTGAACCAGAAGGAAGCTTGCAACTCAACACATTATTTCTGATGTGTTTGCATTCTGTTGTGTTAATACTAGCACGTTGTTTGAAATCGCTTATCAAAATTGAAAACATATGCCGCATTTTATTTATCATTTGAGTATTTGATTCATTTAATGAATCGCAGTAATTGAGTAATTGATTCATTTAATGAATGAACGCAGAAAGGACCATCGGGCAAAAGCCATAAGAAAACAAGATTTCGTGGTAACAAATACATTAAAGTATATCCTCATTTACATGTTGCAGAAAGGAAAGATACTGGTTTGTGTGCTTCCAGTAATAAAATTTCAGGAATTCAGACTTCATTAAAGTCAAATCTTGTTAAGGTAAGTGAAAACTTCATAAGATACCGTATTTTTGATTTTATGTCGACTTAAAGCTCTATTTTGTCAGTATCATGTTGCTTAAAATGTCACAAACCATTAACATTTTATAAAAAATCAACTCATGGTTTATGTTCGAATTTTGGAACATACCCAAAAACTTGGGTTCCGTGGGGATTTCATCTCTAGTATGGCTTGAACCTTTGTCTCATCCGTTTTGATTCCTTTTTTACTAATAATTAATCCTAAATACCTCAATTCATCGCACCCAAATTTACATTTATCTTTATTTAATGTCACACACAATCCTGCATCTTGCAACAACGAAAAAACTTTCCTTAAATGCTCAACATGGTGAGTGAATGATGGAGATGTAATAATGACATCGTCCATATAGACATTCACAAACTTCCCTATCACCGGTTTTAGGATTAGGTCAATTACCTTTTGAAAATTGGGAGCTGCCCCTGATCAGCCGAATGGCATCCGTCGGAAAGTATAAGTGCCACTTTTTACTACGAATGCGGTCTTAACAATATCACTGGGGTTTACTGCCATTTGAAAGTACACACTTCTTAGATCAAGAGTGGACCTTATTGTCGTATAGGGGATGTTCGTTATTAAATCATCTATTAACGGTAAAGGGTATCGCGGATAATTTGTGATCGAATTCAGTTTCCTAGTCTACCGCAAATTTATATGCTTCTGGATTATCCGGTGGTAACCCATTATTTTTCTTGCATAACACAACCGGTGACGCGTACGGGGATTGAATTGGAACAATGGTTTCTTCTCGTAACATTTTTTGTATATGAAAATCAATTATCGCTTGCTTTTGCCGGTCATATCTGTACGGCCTGGAAACTACTGGTGGATTATCTCCCGTATCAATTTCATGGTATAAAACATGAGTAAGACCTGGTTTGTCTGAGAATAATCCCTTAAAACTACTAAACAAAATTTGCAATTCCTGTTTTTGTTTATCCTCCAATTTTGTCTTAGACAAATCTATTTCAACACTTTCCTCTTCAACTGATTCAACCATCCTATCTGTCTGCGAATCGGGAATCTTCAACGATTTTCGATCAAAGTCTAAAACAATCCTTGATCCACCTATAAAATCAACAGCACAAGAATACATGGGTATTCCAAATCCGTCAACACATAAAACGACCAAGATTTTACAAATTCTCGGATCTGAATAATCAATTCTACAATTCCTATATTTTAGCATTTCGCTCCCTGTGCTGTGATCACCTGAGCTCGCGATTTTTTTACTTGTTTATAAAAAAAATATTTTTCATATATTTCTTCCGATATAAATGATTTATCTGCTCTGGTGTCCCATAGAGCTTTCAAAAATGTGTTATTTAATAAAATAGGAACGTGGGGAAGCTCCACGGGTGATATACATATCGGAGAAAGCTTAATTGGTATATCCACTGCCGATTCCTTTTGATTATGAACTTCATTAACTTTCAAAGCATTCAATCTTCCCCTTTGCATCCTATCGCCTCGACTGAAATTTTCACTCGAACCCCTATTTCTGCGGTCCCCTCTATTAAAGTTATCATTTCGATCTTTTCGAAATTGGTATCTCCTTTCATTGAATCTCTGATCATCATTCTGAAATCTATTCCTACTCTCGAACCACTTATTACTTTGACGGCTATTCTCATAAGAGTACCTCTAGAATAATTTCTGCCATTATTTGATCTACGCCCAACCTCAGAATTTCTCCAGTTTCTGCGATTAACATCAAAATTAGGCATCCTATGCGCGTTTTGACTCCGTCTTTCCACATTATCACTATTCTGCGAACCTCTTTTTAATTTGTAAGAATACCTCTCTTCAAATTTAGCTAATATTTCTAAAAGTTGTACCGTGTTCTGCGGATTCCGAACTTCCACATAGTCCTGGACTTGTGGTTTTAGTCTAACAAAAATGTGATCAACCAATTCTGTCTACGACATCCCTAGTTCCAATTTTTTATGAAGTTTAAGTAAATCGTAAACAAAATCTGCTGGTTCCTGATTTCTTCCCTGTTGGGACGCAAAAAACCTCGCTTTTAACTCTTTCTTATTTTTGATTGCGGGGAAAGCTTTCGCTAATTCTGCCTTTAGCTGCGCGAAATCCGTGGCTGTATCTTGCACTAGCACCGATCCAAATATTGAGTACCAATCTTGAGCCCTTCCCCTGAGATGACTTTTCAAATAAGCACATGACAAGTTACTCGGAATTTTTAAGTAACTGTATTTGATTATCTATGGCCTCTATGAATTAATGTTCTCTGAAGCTGAAAAGCACATTTCGGGTAAAATACCAAACCCTCCTGCATTACCTAACCCAGAGTCATATAAACGATTCGGGCGCCATTGCGACATAGCCATGGTTCGATAGCCATGTCGTGGGTTTTCAGCGTAAGTTAGAGGTGTGGGATTCTCGGAATGTGTTGAGACATTTTAGAATTCTTAATATGACTTTTATTAAGAATTTAACTTAGATTACTTAGATATCGAACAAACTTATATTAAGTGAGAATAAACCAAAACACGTAGTCTTAACTAACTCAGATCGAGCAATTAGATCACTTATCAATATAAATATATTATATCCGCCTAATCTCAATCTCAATAATATACTATCGTTCAGAATATAATCTTCCTACCTTGGTTGAATACTCAACGTCCAAGCTATTTCAAATCTTTCTCCTAAGGTTGTACAATGTTATGTACCTTGGTATAGTTGGCGGGGTGGCGTCTTAATTCTAAGTAAGCCGTCGATCAACACTTCTATCTTCTCTACACTGAACTTTCTCTAAATTGCCATCCTTGCTCACTAAAATTAAAGGTTATCTTATTTGCATCTATGCTTCGTTTCTCTTCTTGGATTTGGGTTGGAAAAGTTTTGCCATTAATCGTGGCCGTCAAAGAACATAGAGGTTATGTTAGAGTAAGAACGCGAGAGATTTCACAAAATTAAGTTTAAAACTTTAAAGCCTTTTTTATCAGTTTGTGTTTTTTTCACTTACGCGCATTATGTTTGATGCACATAAAACTTTACAGAATTATGAATTATATCATAATCTGTAAATCCTACATTATTTTAGTATTATGTATTTTTTTATTTCTTGAAAAATTTCAAAAAAATGTACTTTTTTATTTTTTAAAAAATATTTTTTTTTGTTTGATTGGTATAAAAATACTACAGTGTAATAAGGATATATTTGAATTTATCCTTATTATTGCTAGTAATTAGAATTATTATTGTAGAAAATATCATGCGTAACGTAAAACTTACATATTTCTTACAGAGAGTTTTCTTATTTCCATGTGCTTATTATTTTTAAAATTATATGATTATATTTTAGACATTTTATACTTTTTTGAAACCTTATTCCTCTATAAAAATGTGTAAAGGAATTGATTTCATTTAACCTAAAAATTATTTTTCAAAATTGTTTTAATTTTATCACTGTATTAACCCTTTGGATTTTTAAATAAAATTTTTACAAATATATTTTAAGCAATCTGTAAATTATATTAATAAAGATTTTTTGGGAAAACAGTACTTATTTAATTTTTTTTTCCTTGATGAAAAATTAAAGAAAGTTTTTTGAAATCCTTTAAAAATGAAAAATAGATTAAAAAAGGTGAAAATAATTAGCCTAAAAAATAAAAAAAAAATTTTTTTTATGTTTTATATTTTAAATTATATATAATTTAAATATTTTAAAAAATTTTTAAAAAAATTTCCTTAATTTGGGGGGAAAATTATTTTTTTAAATTTAAAAATTTTTCTTTCGAAATTGTTTAAATTTTTGGGGTTTCTATCCCCCAAAACCCCCTTTAAAAGGTTAATAATAAAATTTTTCCAAAACTTAAATTTTCTAAAAAATAAGATGTGCAATAATAAATATTCCCTTGTAAACATCCAAAATTTTTTGGCGGAAACCATAAAAACTTTTGAAAGGCCAAAATAAAATTCCTAAAAAAATTTTAAGGGAAAACGTTTTATTAATCTTCCCATGATGACTATCCTAAAAGAAAAAGCGTTGCTGTATCTTTCGGGCATTTAAAAAACATTTAAAAAGGTGGACATTTGGGAATAATCATCCAAAAGGCGTTTTCTAAAAAAGCTCACCCAAAATTTAATATTGTTTCCAATGTTGATCTTTGAAACGTTCACTTTAGGGGGAATACTGGACAAGCCATAATTTTTTCCCTTTTCGGAAACTTTGAAAATTTCCCCGAGACACCCAAAATTTTAAAAAAAGGGACACAAAGCCTTTGAAAGTTCACAAAACGCTTTTAACATCAATTTTAAAAAAATAAATTCGTTTTGACTCGATCACCGTTCCCATCCATTAAAAAAAACTCAAAGGCTTTTGCTCCATTGAAAAAATTCCGAGTGACCCCTTCCACCTTTTTTGAAAATTCGTTTTGGGTTTTATACCAAAATTTCCCTTTTGAAGGTTTGGGGAATTTAAAAAGAAACTTCCCTTAGTTTTTTCCAATTTCTTCACTGAAAAAAAAACATTCTTTTTTGTATCAAATTTTTAAAAATGCGCATTTCATGAAATTTTTTAAATGCAATTATGCGTTTCAACACATAATAATCTCAGAGATAAGTAAATGCCGAACAATTTTCTTTCTAATAGTTATCGAATGCCAAATATCAAATGAGATGTTAAAGCGCGTTTCTTATTCTGAAATTGCACAGCACTGCAAAGAATGGTGATCTATCTGAAGAAAATGTTCGTTCGAGAAAATTTAATTGAAAAATGTCCAAATTTTTGCCTTTTCCTTCGACTGTGCCTTGTTATTGAATTTCAAAAATGAACTAGAAATGAAAGAAAGAGAAGAAAAATTAGTATACGGTATAAAAATGTGTGAAATTTGTGACTCAAAATTACATGTATATTTGTTTTAAAATGATTTTTCAACTGAAAAGCTGTACCCTTGACTAATATCATGTCTGTTGCTGCTGATGGTGCTCCGGCAAAGGCAGGAAGATACCGAGACTTTTTGCATACTTAAAACTAGCTGTGTACTAAATATAATTTTTGTACATCGTGTCATTCATCGACATCATTTAGCCATAAAATTCTTAGTGAACGCTTGCATGGATCGCTAGATTATGTTTTTCAAGGAGTAAAAAAAATCAAAACGAATGCTTTCAGTGAGAGATTATTTGCTCAACTTTGTTTGGAAAATGACGAAGACCATAATCGTTTATTAATATATATCGTTTCCTGGAAAACAAATAGAATGATTTGCGACACAATTTAGTGAACTCAAAAAATGACATAGCCTATATGGTTGATTTATTTGCCAAATTTAACTAAACTAATTTAAAAATACAATGTCACCAATTAAATGTAATCAAAACTACTGAGATGTCTTAAGGCAGTGCTTCTCAAACTTTCAATATATGCAACCCACTATTCAATCATCATTTTCATCGCGCCCCCTCCATACAAAAAAACAATGTATTAATTCAATAATACTATCTTTGACGCTAAAGCTACAATCGATTTTTGCCTCTTATGTGCCCCGACGTATATAAACGCCCCCGGAAAAGTATTAATTTTCTGACGTTTATAGTTTTTCCAAAGTACCATCTTTTCCTTGGGACTATCCAAAAAATTTTTCCCGGGGTTTTGAAGAATAAATCACCTTGACAGTCGCGAAGGATTTACACAAGGATTTGTTATTTATTCCCTTTTTCCTCTTCCTACCCAAAAAAACATCAAAATATCCCCTACAGAAAAAAGGGAACTTGGAGCAACCCGCAATTTTTGAACCCATTTAAAGAATTTAATTATAAACCGAGAATTATAAGATAAGTGTTAATACAACCAGGGGGTACTGAAAATTATCAAACTTGTTTTTTACTTAGTATTGTTAAATTAATAATAAAATATCTTGTACATTTTTTTAAACATTTATAAGTTTTTTTCGGGAAATATGTATTCTTTTTTTATTATATCAGATAATTTTTTTGTTTGTTTTTTTCAGTAAAAATAATTTTTTAAATAACCTTTTTTTTTCGATTTTTCAGTTTTGGGGGGCCCCCCCCTTGTAGAGTTATCACGCCCCCAAGGGGGGCGCCCCCACTTTGAGAAACGCTGTCTTAAGGTATGGACCAACGGGGTTCGATCCTCATCCTCGATGAGGTCCTCGTTTTGTGCTCGCCTCGGATCTTCACAAGATCATGATTCGGATAATTTTAATGGTCATATATTACTCCCGTATGTATTCTCCGAAAAACAGTGAACTTCAAACATCATGTCATCTGATCAAAGTAGTTTGACAATGTTATTGTGTAGTGACTGTTGTTCATAACTAAGCCTAGGATTAATAATATGAACAATCATTCAACTCATTTAGTCGTAATGCGGTCAACGTACGATCCGGTTTGTGCCTAGGATTTTGAGATTGGAGTCGTGAAATTTTTAAATAACCATTTTAATGGTTTTGACAGTGCTTATAAGTGCTTTTAAAATTTCAGGTTACGCCCCATTTGTATAGGGGCTCAGGACCACAAAATATCTTAAGATCTCTCTGGGCTCTGGAACTCAAAGAGTCTCGAGACTTCCCTATTGATGTCATTATATTGAACATGAATACCCTATTAAATTCTTTTACATTTGCTTTTTTAATGGTTTTAAGTTAAATGACAAAAAAGTAATAAAGAAATTTTTAAATTTTTTTGATTTTTTTCATTTTTTCCCCAAAATTTTTTTAAATATACAGCTATTAAATTTCTCCCAAAATGGCGCTATGTTTTATAAAAAAAAATATTTTTTTTTATATTAGAATTGTATGATTTTTAAATTTAAAAATTTTGAAAACTCTTTATGGTCCGTGCATAACATGAGGGTTTTGCGTAACTCAATTTAAAACATAAAAAAAAAAATTTGGGGGGAAAAAGGGGGGGCAAAAAAAGACAAAAACAAAAAAAAAAAGGAAGAGTGGAAAAACAAAATATAAAAAAGGGGGGTACCCAAAATATATAAAAATATAAAAAAAACTATACAGTAAACAAATTTTCTTTTAACATTTATTAAATTTCACCAACAAAGACAAAACAGGTGGAGAAATACCTAAACGTTTCAACTCCTTGGGGTTTTGGTGAAACGTTATGTTGGGGTTTTTAACAAAACATTTCCGTCAAAATTTTTTTTTGAAGAAACCCCTTTTTATTTTTTTGATCTTATTTTAACTAATTTTATCTTTAATGCAATACTACTCTTGCTTCATTTTGCATAGGTAGGAAATATTAATTAGATGATGCGTTGACGTGGTAAATTTTATTATCTTTGTAGTATTTTAGAAACAAGATTTTTTACTCTGTAAATGTTTCCATTTATATTTTAATAAATTATTGTATATAATTTTTTAACAATTACGTATTTATAATATTTCCTCCTTTCCCTATGACACAGTAGTATAAGCAAATTACAGGTGAAGGTTGGATGACCCTAAAACAAATTTAAGCTTGAATTCTTGATTTCTAAGGCCAAAAGTAAGCTACTGAGGCTAATATTTCTTATTTTTCTTCTTTATATCTTTTAAGTCTGCTAAGGTTTTCTTTTGATTGGAATGTGTAAAAAAAATAAAATTAATTTTAATAATGGCTCCTAAGAATGATATATGGCTCAAAGATTACGTAATTACGCTTTCCAAGGATAAATATTCAGATCAACAAATTTAAAAACGGTGTCAAAATCTCGGTTATTGCATTTGAATCACAAAGGTATTTATAGTATATTAAATTTAAAAGGCTAAAAACACATCTAGCAGAAAACGTCTAATAAATAATTTTTCATATTTGATAAGCAAGAGAATTTCAAACCAAGCACTAACATTTATCCCATAATACCTTAATTTGATTCTGACAAATAATAACAATTTTAAAGCACATTTTCTAAATATAGAAACATTTAAAATATAAAGTAATAATTACTAATATATGTATGACAAAAAAAGGTTCAAAAAATTCAGAAAAAAATAATAAATTTTAAAAATTTTGTCAAATACTGTTTAAATTCAAAAATACATAACTAATTTTATAAATAGTATATTCTATTAAGATATTCTAAATTGTAAGGATTAAATTCTTTAAAAGATTATAGATTTTATCATTCTTCCTAGTTAGATATACTTATAGTTACCTAGATATTCAAATCCAGTTAAAATTACATATTCTTCAAATATAATTTTTTTTTACAATGAGACTACATTCGGAACCATGATTTTGAAAATGCATATAAATGAATAAATTTCTCAATATTTAGCGTCATCTGAATTAGAATAAACATATAAACTTGTCTTAAAAATTTTTGTACAATAAAAATTACTTAAATGTACTCTATTCGGAAAAAAAGAAAAAGAGGCATACAAAACATTCTCCTTTTCGAAAATGTTTTAAATAAAATATTTTGTTTTTATAGAATAGAATCCCTAAAGAGTATAAATTAGATTTTTTAAAAAACACAACTTTAAAATAACGATCAATTAAAAAAAACCGAAGTATTTTTTTTAAAATTTCTCTTTGATTTATGAAAAAAATGAATAAATCCTAATTTCAAAAAAATAGAATTTATTTCATAAACCGATTTTTTAAAACGTTGCTTAGAAAACTTTTTTTAATTTTAAATCCGATAGCAAGTAAAAAAGGGATAATGTAATTTAAAAATTTAAATGTCCCTTTTAGAATACATTTATAAAATTATTTTAATAAATTTTTACAAAAACATTTATTTAAAAAATATTTTGGAAAAAATTAGAATAACTTTTTTTAAAATGTTCTTTCCTTTTGTGAAAAATCCCCCATTATAATAATATTTTTCCTTTTATAGCCCAGATCTCGCAGAGGCTCCGAGTTTTGAAAAATTCACATTATTTTTAGAGTTCAACCATTTGGAAAAATTTTTGGGGTTTTTCAAAATTTCCCCTCTGTTGTGTCGTAAAACATGGATAAACCATTCTGTTTTATATTTCAAAATTTTTCGAGTTCCAAGGGGTTTATATACAGTCAAAATATCATTATAATAGGCATTTTTCGAAAAGGGAATATTTTTATGGTAGGCTTCCCATGTTATTTTTTTTCAAAATAGTGTATTAAATAATTTTTTTTTTTTAATAATTTCAAAAAAAATTTTATATTCATTTTTAATCTAAGGACAATTATAAATATTTTTCCATTTATGCTTTTAAAAAATTTCTGTTCGAACGTGGTCGGTTTTAAAAAAAAATTTCTCTAAGAAAAAAAAGTATTGTAAAATAAGAACAAAATAAAAGTTTTTTTGATTAAAGATTCATAAAACCGACTATTAAATCTGTCGACGTTCGAATTCCTCATGTTGGTGTGGTGTGGAAGTTTGTTGAGAGGGTCCGATTTCTGATGTCCATCCCCAGTGTCCCTTAAATTGCTTTAGAAGGCGACGTTATTAAAAAGTCAAATCAAATTGATTACAAAATATTTGGAGTTTATTAACTATTATTATTATTTTGTGCACTAAAAGAGCGTTAGTTCGAAAAGTAAAATGTTTAGAAAGATATCCATCCAGACATTTACATATTTCGTAGAACGCTTTTGAAAATTTGAGGAGTCATTTTTTTTATTACATGGTTTCAATATTGCAGTTAAATAAGTAGCTGTATTGAGACTACAGTAAAGTGCACACATAAGTACTCTACAACACACTCTTATTGTAATTTATATCTTAACTCAGTGGCGTGAAATCAGAGCCCATTGGTCAAGGCCAAAACTGTTCAACCAAGGCCATCTGAAGGATCAGGCCACACTAGAGTTCTTGATGACGTATCAGAAAGAGGAATACTTTTACTCTCATGTTAAGATTATAAAAACGATGATTAAATCTTTTAAAAGGGTTCGAATATCTTTGGTGTGTGTGGAATTTGTTAAAAGGGTCGATTTTCTGTGTCCATCCCATGCGCAAAAGGCTTTAGAAGGCGACGTTTTAAAAGTCAAATCAATTTTACAAATACTCGGAGTTAAAAGCTTTATATTATTTACTAAAGAGCATTTCCCGATAAAGTAAATGTTTAAAAAGAACCATCCAGACAGTTACTTTATTTCCGAAAGAACACTTGAAAATATAGGTCAAAGAGAATTTAGCATAGTTTCAAAAAAATTGCAGTTAAATATTGTACTGTAATTAGTATTACATGTCAAAGTGACACACGTTTAACCATGGCTAACAATTTGTGTGTTTAGGATATAATGACTCAAATTAGCGATTAATACAGAGACCATGAGGGTTCAAGGCCTGGCGGCTAACCAAGGAAACCGGGGAAGGACAGGAGACAGAGTTTTGATGACTCAAAAGATTTGGGGTACTTTATTTCTCAATTAGTTATTTACAAAACAAGAGCCCGATGCATATTAAATATGTTAGAAGGAAATGAATATCTTTGTGAGCTCCTTTAAATCTTAAACGAAAATTAAGAATTCTTAACAGGTCAAATTGTTTTCAATTAATTGATTCGACTTTAAAGGGGGCATTATTATAAAAGAAAGGCCATTTAAAATTACCGATGTTCAAAAAGTTTCATATTTAAAGATGCAAGTTCCATATTGGAACAGTTCTAAATCAAAATAAAGACATTTTTTGTTCACGTAATCTAAATAAGTACTGAGATGGAATTATACGGTAACCGAAAAATGTCTAGCTTAAGCCGGGGGCCTAAATAAATTCTTGAAAAAATATTTAGGAAACATTCCCAATTTTAAATATTTTACAAATTTACGCTTTTTATTAAAACGTTTAATTTTCATTTATAAAAAATGCTATGGGTGTAATGGGCACTTAAATTATCGAATTTATATAGTAATTAGAACAAAACGAATTCAAAAATGCGGTGGCGGATAACTACAAAGAGAAACCTTGAAAATCATAATAGAGAGAAAAAAGTTAATTGTGCAATAATTATAGATTTAGTACTTATTAACGGTAAAAGTTAATCATTAATAAAAAAAAGAATTATATATTTAAAAGATATTTAGACCCGGAAAAGTTTTAACTCGGGTTAATGCGACGATATGTGAGATTGGTCCGCTACTTCCGTCTAATTGAAGGCTTGTTGTTTTATGCGAAATACGGTACGTCGTTAAGTGAAATGCGTGTATACATTCCAAAGTCCTTAAATAATGAAATCATGAGATAATTTCACTACAAGCCCATAGCAGGTCATTTGGGCCGATTTAAAACTTATCATAAAATAAGGGACGTTTGTTATTTCCCGTACATGAGAAAATTCATTGATCAATACGTCTCTACATGCCATATGTGCCTAGTTAATAATTATAAAAACGCATTACCAGCTGGTCGATTAAATCCGATTGTATCAAATTATCCAAATGAGATAGTTACGTTAGATTTGTTAGGTCCGTATCCTACATCGAGAGTGAGACGTAATCGATATGTTTTAGTAATTACCAATCATTTCAGCAAATGAGCTAAAATTATACCTCTTAAAAAGGCCTCGGCTCGTATAATAGCGGATACTTTTTTTGATAATTTTATATCGCGTTTTGGAGCTCCAATAAAATTAATAAGTGATAACGGTCCCCAATTTATATCCGAAATTTTTGAACATTTAAGTGAAAGATTAGACATAAGGCATGCGAAGACTGTTGTATATAGACCTCAGGCAAATAGAACCGAACGCGTAAATCGCGATCTGGTGCAAATGATTGCCAATTATGTAAATGATCAACACGATACTCGGGACCAATTCTTACGTGAATTAGCTTATGTTATTCGTACTGCAGTGAATGAAACGACGGGAAAAACCCCTGCGGAATTATTTTTGGGTCGAAAGTTGATTACCCCATTTCAAAAATTAGTCATGGTTTCGGACGGAACTGAATTTGCAGTAAGAGATATTGAAAAATTGTTTGATGAAGATAGACGAAACACAAAAAATAAACATGAAAGATGGGAAAAATATTATAATAGACGCAGGCGTGATGTACAAATTAAGGTGAATGACTGGGTCTTGTTAGAAACACACCCTTTAAGTTCAGCAGCAAATAAAATTTTTGAAGGTCCGTATAGAGTGTTAGAAGTAAGAAATAATAATAATATTGTAATATGGAGGTCAGAAAAAGGTTAACCGTCAATGTTGATCAAGTGAGAATATATCGTCATAGGAAATGTGACGAGATTGAGATAGGAACAGGTAGCTCGGATAGCATTATGACGTCTCTCGCGTCCTTCTTCTAACATAACTCCTAAGTTCTTTGACGGCCACGATTAATGGCAAAACCTTTCCAACCCAATACCAAGAAGACAAACGGATCAAATATGTAAATGAGATATACTTTAAAAGGATAGAAGCTTTGATGAGAACGAGCGGCAAGTTTAGAGATAACTTAGTGTGAATCATTCGGATCCCAAAAGTTAGATGTCCATAGCTCTGGAAAAAGGATACGTTCATATAAATTAAATTATAGAGAAATCTGAATCTTCTCATCTAATATTAAATTATAGGTATTACTCAATCGCTGAAGGAAGGTGACTCTACAAAAAAGGGAATATTTTGTATAGGGAAAATAGATTAATCAGTTAATTTATTATAATTAAGATAAGTGATCTAGTTGCGCGATCTGACTTGAATATAAGGTTTAATTGGGTGTTAACTCTCACTTTAAGAAAGTTGTCAATTAGAATTAAGTAATATAAGTTATTCTTAATAAAAGTTGTGTTAAGAATCCAATATGTCTCATCATTTAGATAATCCCACACCTCTAGCTTACGCGGATCCTAATAGACATAGTCATCACAGGATGGCTATGTCTCAATGGCGCCCGAACTATTTTAATTCTGGGTTAGGTAATGCAGGTGGATGTAACGTACTACCTGAAATGTACTTTTCAGGGTCAGAGAACATTTTAGAGTTCCTAGAATCAATTGAGAACCAAATACAGTTACTTGAAATCCCAAGTAATCTGTCATGTGCTTACTTAAAAAGTCATCTCAGGGGAAGGGCTCAAGATTGGTACTCAATATTTGGATCGGTGTTAGTGCAAAATACAGCCACGGATTTCGCGCAGCTCAAGGCTGAATTAGCGAAGGCTTTTCCCGCGGTCAAAAATAAGAAAGAATTACAATCCAAATTTTATGCTTCACAGCAGGGAAGAAATCAGGAACCAACTGATTTCGTATATGATTTATTAAAAATTGAGAGAAATTTAGAATTAGGGAAAGTCCCCAAGCAGAATTGGGGGGTCATATTTTGGTTCGACTCGAACCACAGACCCAGGATTATGTGGAAGTGCCCCAAATCCACAAAACCCGGTACAACTTTTGGAAGTCTTGGCTAAATTCGAAGAGGGTATTCTTACCAAAATTAAAAAGGGGGTTTCCCAAGAATGATAATATGAAAGACGGGGCCCAAAAACGCGCATAGGATCCCAAATTTTTGGTGCTAATGGTAGAAACTGGAGAAATTCTGAAGTTGGACGTAACCAAATAACGGTAGAAAAAATTTTTTTATGAGAATAGCCGTAAAAAGTAATAGGGTTCGAGAGGGAATAATTTCAGAATAGTGATCAGAGATTGAACAACAGGGGTTCCCAAATTTTCCCAAAATGGCGAAATGATAAAATTTTAAAAAGGGGACCGTGGAAATAGGGATTCGGTGAAAATTTCAGTCGGGCGAAAAGGATAAAAAGGGGGACGATTAAATATTGAAAAAGTTAAAGATCAACCCCCAAAAAGTATCCAAAAAACAATTAAGCTTTCTCCGATATGTATATCCCCCGTAGAACTTCCCCACGTTCCTATTTTTTTTAAAAAATAACTTACATTTTGGCTTTAGGACACCGGAGCAGAAAAATAAAATATGGGAAAGGGAAGTATATAGAAAATTTTTTTTATAAGCAAATTGAAAAACCCACCTTGGGGGTAATAACACCCGGGGTGAAAAATCCCAAAAAAAGGGATTGTGGGGTTGAATATTCGCATCAGACAATTCGAAAGAAATTGGGTCATTTAAATGTGTTGACGGGGCCCTAAAATACCCATGTATTCTCGGTATTGATTTTAAAAAGTGGGTCAAGGATCGTATTAGATTTTCATCAAAATCGTTAAAAATTTCCCAGATTGGCAAATAAAAAGGTGGTTAAACCCAAATTAAAAAAAAGTTGGAGATAAAATTTTTTAAGACAAAATTGGGGGGTAGAGAAACAAAAAACTACAAAATTTTTTTTAGAAAAGTTTTAAGGACTTTTTTTCAGAAAAACCCAAAGGTCTTACTCATGTTTTTATACCATGAAATTGACAGGGGGAGATTACCCACCAGTAACTTAAAGGCCATAAAAGGAAGACCGGAAAAAACAAGCAATAATTGATTTTCACATACAAAAAATGTTACAAGGGGAAAACGTTTGTTCCAATTCAACCCCATACGCGTCACCAGTTGTTTTATGCAAGAAAAATAAGGGGCCCACCCCCGGATAATCCGGAAGCATATAGATTTGCAGTAGACTATAGAAAATTTAAATTCGATCACAAAGTATCCGCGATACCCTTTACCGTTAATAGTTTATTTAATAACAAAACATCCCCTATACAACAAAAATTAAAAAAATCTTTGATCAAAGGGTGGGTACTTTCAAATGGCAGAAAACCCCCAGTGATATTGTTAAGACCGCATTTGTAGAAAAAGTGGCACTTATGCTTTCAAGGGGGCCCAAATTCGGTTTTATGGGGGACAGCTCCCAATTTTAAAAAGGCAATTGACATAATCCTAAAACCGGTGATAGGGGAAATTTGTGAGGGTTTATATGGACGATGTGATAATCTCGTCTCCATCATTCACTCACCATTTTGGGTTGCCTTTTAAAAGGGAATTTTTTTCGTTTTTGCAAGATGCAGGTTTTGACATTAAAAAAAAAAAATCAAATTTGGGTGCGATGAATTGGAAGTATTTAGGATTAATTTTTAAAGAAAAGAAAAAATTAAAACGGATGAGAAAAAAGGTTTAAAGAAGCTATACTAGAGATGAAACCCCCGTAACTCAAAAGGTGTCAAGTTTTTGGGTATGCCCCGGGTGGTACGCGAAATTTATTAAAAATTATCGGATCTTTGTGAAAATTTATAATTTTAAAACAAAAAAAATTAAAAAAAATTTTGCCGGCCCAATTTGAAGCAAAAAAGGCTTTTCAAGAGGTAAAGGGGAAGGCGGTCAAAGCGCCATTTTTAAAATTCCCAAAACTTTCGGGGAGCCATTCGGTTTTTTTACAGATCCCAGTTCGTTTGGTTTAGGAGCAGTACTTAATCAACAAAAAGACCTGTTGTTTTTTGCTTCACGTACACTGAACAACGCAAAAGGTTTTTCCCGGTAACCAAAAGAGAATGTCTAGCAGTAGTATGGGCGTTGAAAAAATTTCCCAGAACATTTTAGGAATATTGCCCTTTAAAAAGTAATAACGGATCACGCTGCCTTCCGCCTAACACATGGCAAAAATTTGTCAGTAGGATGATTAGATGGGCACTCAAATTAGCAAATTCAACATAGAAGGGGAACATAGAGGGGGAACTCAAAATCGTGGCTTCATACTTTAAAATTTTTCCCGTGGAAAGTATAGTGGGAAAAAAATTTAATTTTCCATTAACCCAAGGATTTATTACTTCTTCGGGAAAATTAATAACAGAACAGAAAAAATGACCCAGAATTAGGTCATATCTATAGATATTTAAAAAACCCGGAAGATAACCCCGGTTAATGCAACGATATGTGAGAATTGGCCCCACGATTTCCGTTTAATTGAAGGTTGTTATTTTTTTGCGAAACACGCAACGTCATTAGGTGAAATGCGTGTATCATTCCCAAAAACTTTAAGGGGAAAGAAATAATGAAGAAAATTTTGACAAACCAATAGCTGGACACATGGGAAAATTTAAAACGTATCATAAAAATTTGGGGCGTTTGTTATTTCCCGTACACGGAAAATTCATTGATCAATATGTCTCTACATGCCATATGTGCCAAGTTAATAATATAAAAAAAGCGTTCCAGCTGGTCGATTAAATCAATTATATCAAATTATCCTGAGATAGTGACGTTAGATTTTTTAGGCCCCTATCCCATATCGAGAATAAAAACCAATCGCTATTTTTTTGTAATAACCGATCATTTTTAACAAATGGGCTGAAATTATACCTCTTAAAAAGGCCTCATCTCTTTTAATAGCGGATATTTTTTTTTTATAACTTTATATCGCGTTTATGGGGGCCCAAAAAAATTAATGTGAAAGGTCCCCAATTTATATCGAAAAATTTTTTAGCACTTAAATGAAAAAATTAGGCATAAGGCATTGGGAAAACTGTTGCATATAGACCACAAGCAAATCGGACTGAAAGAGTTAATCGAGATATAGTACAAATGATTTCCCAAAATTTTGTTAATGATCCCAAAACGATCGGGATCAAAATTCACGTGAGTTTGCTTACGCTATTCGTACGGCGGTGAATGAAACAACGGGGAAAAAACCTGCTGAAAATTTTTTTTGGGTCGAAAATTGATTACCCCATTTCCAAAAAATAGTTATGATCTCGGAAAGTTCAAAATTCAAAATATTGAAAAAATATTTAAAAGGGTAGACTAAGTACGAAAATTTAAAAAGGAAAAGGGGGGAAAAAATTTTTATAATAGACGAAGAAAAAAACATAAAATTAAGGTAAATGATTGGGTCTTATTAGAAAACACACCCTTTTTAAATTCAGCGGGTAACAAAGTCTGCGCTAAATTTAAACAAAAATTTGGGGGGGGCCTTATAGAGTATTAGAAGTAAGAAATAACAATAATATTGTTTTGGAAATCAGGAAAAAGATTAACGGTTAACTGGAACAAATAAGGGAAATATATCTCATAGGAAATGTGGCGGGGCGAGGTTAAAAACAGGTATCCCAAATAGTATAAGATCCAAGTCCCGGAAACTAGTACTTCCCGGGAAAAAATACATCAAGGATTAAAAAGAATCACACTATGGGAAAAAAAAAATCTGCGGTGAAACGTAAGTTAAAGGGAAAAAGGGGTTAGTCAAATCAAATAATATAAAAAAAAAACAGATGGGGGCCCCTAAACCCAGATCACTGGTCAGATCCTTCCTGGTTCATTTGTAAATGACGGGAAAAATAAAAAACAAAAGGGATAATAAAAAAATAAAAAGTCAGGAGAGTCAGGGGAAATGGACCACAAAGAAAATTTGGGACAAAAGGGACACAATAATAAAAAAAACTTTTTTATCCAGTACTTTTTTTCCCGAAAAAACCGGCCAAAAGGACCACAAAAAAGGAGGAAAAAAGAAAAAGGGCCGGAAAAAAGGGGAAAGGGAAAACAAGCCCCCACAACAATCAAAAACAAGAAATTCCAGTGCAGCCGAGGAAAGAAAAAATGAAAGGGAGCACCTCATCGTTTTGGGCGGAATGGTGGGGGGTCGGGGAAAATAAAAATCAGGTTGTATTGTTTCATTTTTTTATGATCTTTTAACAAGTGGTCGGAAGAATTTTGCAAAGAAAAAAAGGTTAGGGGGTTTGTTTTCCAAAACAAAAGTTAAACACTTGGTGTATATTTATTTTGGAACTTTTGACTTGTTAAAAGAATTTTTTTTTGGGAAAAAAATTATAATTTTACATTTGTTTTGCTTCGATGTATGACTTCGTGGTGCGACAATTCCTTTGGGGGTTTTTTGTTATAATAGTTTATTGAAAAAATGTTTTGGGGGTTTTAATATTGTTTTATAAAATGTTTTTTGTATTTTTCCGTATTGGGGGGGATCTGGTTCAGGGGAAAAGCGGCGTAGTCGGGGGACTAACAATAACAATAACGGCGCTTTTCCGGCTCATTGGGAAAATTTTGGAACCAGATGTGGGGATGGAGATGAAAATTTATTTTTGATTTATAAATAATATATAATAAATAAAAATTGTAAAAATTATTGGTATTATGTAAACATAAATTGGAAACAATAATTTTTGAGGTTTTCATTTCAGGGGAGACGAACCCCGAAAATTGTAAAATAGATAACTTCAACATCGAAAAAAGTTGAAGTTAAAAAATAATCCATATGCGGGGATGATACAGATGCAAAGTTTGGGTCTGCGCACCCAGGAAAATTTTTTTTGAAAATTTAAGTGTATAGTTACTTTAAAAGGGAAAGTATGTAAAAAGTGAAATTTGGGCAAAAATTTAAACAGTAAAATTTTTAATTTTGGCCTAGTTAATGGAGTAAATTTATTGTCAGGTTTTTAAAATTTTAAAAATTAAATTTTAATATTAAAATTTTTAAATTTTAAAAATGATAATGAAAATTAAAGTCAAGATAAATATTGGAAATTTATAAAAAATTTAAAAAAGAGGATTTAAGATTAAAATTTAAATAAAACTCCCGAAAGCGAGGAGATTCAGAAATAAAAATTTAGGCCCTAATTTATTAAGGGCGTTGAGAACCCTTAAATAAATACGTTTTTTTCTTGGAGGGGGTTTTATCTCTCGCGTCCTTCTTTTTTAACATAACTCCTAAGTTCTTTTGACGGCCCCCGATTAATGGCAAAAACCCCAACAAACCCAAGAAGACAAACGGATCAAAATGTAAAAAAGATATACTTTAAAAGGGTAAAACTTTGATGAAAAACGAAACGGCAAGTTTAGAGATAACTTAGTGTGGAATCATTCGGATCAAGAGTTAGATGTCCTATAGCTCTGGAAAAAGGATACGTTCATATAAATTAAATTATAGAGAAATCTGAATCTTCTCATCTAATATTAAGTTATAGGTATTACTCAATCGCTGAAGGAAAGTGACTCTACAAAAAGGTAATATTTTGTATAGGAAGATACATTAATCAGTTAATTTATTATAATTAAGATAAGTGATCTAGTTGCGCGATCTGACTTGAATATAAGGTTTAATTGGGTGTTAACTCTCACTTTAAGAAAGTTGTCTATTAGAATTAAGTAATATAAGTTATTCTTAATAAAAGTTGTGTTAAGAATCCAATATGTCTCATCATTTAGATAATCCCACACCTCTAGCTTACGCGGATCCTAATAGACATAGTCATCACAGGATGGCTATGTCTTAGCATTAGTTCACGTCAGGAAACGAGTAGTTTGGAAAACGTACAACGAAGATCAAATGAGTCGCAATATGGTAAGAAGAAAGGGTCTGATGTAAAGCGTGAGTTAGAGGAAAAAGGGATATATCTTAAATCAAATCAATGTGAGAAACACACAGATAGGGTTGTGACATAGCTATCTGTCGATAGCTATGACGTGGGGTTCCGCGTAAGTTAGAGGTGTGGGATTATCGGAAGGATGAGATATTCTATAATTCTTAATACAACTTTTATTAAGAATTTAACTTAAATTACTTATATATAACGAACAAACTTATATTAAGTGAGAATAAACCAAAGTATGCCGATTTATTTAAGTCAGATCGCACAACTAGATCACTTATCAAAATATAATTAATTATCTACCTAATCTCGCTTTCTATATTATACTAGCTTTCGAAATATAATCCTCCTACCTTGGTTGAAGACTCATCGATTCTGATACTTGCAGGTAGATTGATGTACTCGTGTACAATTGTTCCTCCTTATAAATATTATCGATGGTGGGCGTTTCCGTCTTTCTTGAGTAGGCCGTCTAAACTCAATTCCAACTGTTCCACACTAAGCTTTCTCTAAGATTGCCATTCTTTCTTACTAAACTTTCTATCCTTTTAAAGGATATCTTATTTGCATTGTTGCTTCGTTTTTTCTCTTGGAATTGGGTTGGAAAAGTTTTGCCATTAATCGTGGCCGTTAAAGAACGTAGGAGTTATGTTAGAAGAAGAACGCGAGAGATGTCACAACCCCCTCCAAGAAGAAAAACGTGATTTATTTAAGGGTTCTCAATGTCCTTAATAAATTACGTGCCTAACATTTATTCTGAATCTCCTCGCTTTCTAAGTTTTATTTAAATTTAACTTGAATCCTCATTTTAACTTCTATAATTTACAATATTTAACAACTGTAATTTTCATTATTCATCTTAGAATTAAATTTAATATTCAACTTAATTTTAAATTTAAACTCGTGACAGATACACAATAAATTTTACTCCATTAACTAGGCCAACATTAACAATTGTTGTTTAATAATGGTATATTCTCACTTTTTACATATATATTTAACTCTATATCCAACGCCACTTAAATATTGATACACTTAAACATTCTACGTGAATTTTTCCTGGGTGCGCAGACCCAAACTCTGCGTCAGGATAAACATTCCTTTGGGAGCTGGGAGACCGGCTCCACTGCTCCGAGTTGAGGCTACATATCAGCTATGGAAACTTATTTTCAGGGTCTCACCCTGAAATAAAAACTCTCTAAGTTACTTTGTCAAATCTATATTTACATAATACCAATAAGTTTCCAATTTATGCATTATATATCATTTGTAAATCACAATAAACTTTCATTTCCATCCCGCATCTGTCTCCATAAAACTTCAATGAGCCGCACCTGATTAATATTATTGTTAGTGCCTGACTACGCCGCGTTTCCTGAACCAGATGCATCTTAATACGGAACAATACAACATATATATATACACAATTACAAACATTTTTCAATAAACCATTAAAACAAATAACCAAAGGAATTGTCGCATCTCACGAAGTCATACATCGAAGTGAACAAATGCATAATTACAATTGTTTTCTCCAATACAAAAAGAAAAAATTTTTACAAGTAAAAAAGCCAAAATAAATATACACTCATTGTAGTGTCAATTTTTGTTTGGATTATAACTTTTAAACACCGCCGAGACTTCCTTCTTTGAAAAATAATTCTTCCGACCACTCGTTAGAAAGATCATAAAAAATGAAACAATACAACCCCTGATTTTTTTTTTTAGCCCCCACACATGACGTGTAATGACAGGTGCTACCACTGTTCTTTCCTCTTCTCATTCCTTGGCTGCACTGGAATTCTTATGTTGCCTGCTGTAGGGCTTGTAGTCTCCTTGTCGGTTTTTCCTTGCTTGCCTTGTTGTTTCCTTGGCTATCCAGAAAGACAACTCCTGTGCTCTTCTTTTTGGGAAAACCTTTCCCGGAAATATTTTCTGTTAGTCTAAGAAGGGGATGTAAAGTAGATAATTTATTAGTGAAGCCCGTACTGATTTGGGTTAATTAGATTTTTATCGTTAATGAATTTTTTTAAGCCTTATTAAGAACTATGTATTCAGTTAATTTACCTAAAGTTGATAGGAGAGAAATCGGTCTATAACTTTCAGCAAGATTTTTATTTTTACCCGGTTTTAATTATAGGGAAAATGATGGCTTCTTTTCAGTTATTAGGAAAGTGATGAAATTTGAGCATTTTATTGACAAGAATAGTAAGAATGAGGGATTAGTTTGATAGGGAAATTTTTTAAGCATTTTATTAGTAATAGAATCTTTACCGGGGGCCTTTCTTGAGTTAGTATTTTAATAAAGTTAATTATTTCATCAGGTACGGCAGGTCAATAGGGTGGAAGGGGTAGAAAGTTATTTACAGCTAAGGTGACGACCTCGTCGTCTTGATCATAAATATCATTCATGCGGTTATTTTTATGAAGTTATTATTAATCGTATTAGCAAGAAGATTAGCCTTCTGCGGATCAGTGACGGCCATGCCAGTAGAACAGTTTAACTTAGGAATATAAGGTCTTTTATTTTTAAGAAACGCTGCGCCTCCCAGAGGCTATTGTCAAAATGTTTTTAAAGCTTCCAGTCTAGTATTCCACGAATCGTTACTATAAATTTTAAGTTCCTTTTTTAGGTTGGCTTGAGCTCTATTGTACAAGGTTTTATAAAAAGGGTTTAAAGTCTGCTGATAGCGCTTTCGGAGGCGATTTTTGTGTTTGATAAGCTGATTTATGTGATTTGGAGTGAAGTTGCGGCGAGCGTTTTCAATTGGCTGGGAGACGTGTCTATGAGTGCTGACGACCGCCTCGGTGAACTCTGTGATTTTAGTTTCAAGATCACTAGGATTATTAATGTTATTAGGATAATAGTCAAATAAAGAGAGGTTTTTATTTAAATTAATTCTAAAATCTTTCCAGTTAGTGGTAATTGCTCTAGGATTTGAGGTCTCCACTTTAAGTTTAAGATCGAAATTTAAGAAGACAGGGTTATGGTCAGAATATAGATCGTTAATAGATTTAATAGAGTATGGATAGTAAAAAATTTTTGATTAGAGCAATATCAATTGTGTGTTTGGGAGTTATGGCCAAATCTTGTGGGAGAATCAGGAAAAGCTATATGTAAATTTAAATTTTGGCAAAATTAAAAGATGTTTGCCTCTGTTTGAGTTTACATTACAATTCCAAGCATTGTGGGTAGCTTGAAGTCGCCGAAAAGGACAAATGACTACTCTTTTGGGAAAGTATTCTAAATCTATTGTGAACAAGTTTTCATCGGAGGAAGGGGGAATATAAACAGAGACAATAGAAATGGGATCATGGTCATGGGGAGTTAGTATAATGTTAGTAGCTTCGATAGCTTGCAGGGCGGGGTAGGGAACAGTAATGTTTAAAAAATTTTTATAAAATTAGAGTTCAACGGCGGCCGCAGTATTAGTAATTCTATCATTCCTATAGCAGATATGGCTATTGTAAAGTGTGCGATGGTCTCAGATGAGTTTCTTGAATGAAAAAAAATATGGGGGAGTGCTTCTCTATGAATATACGCAATTCAACTCTGCGCCCAAGCAAACCGTTTGCTTTCCCACGAACACAAATTGAGGCCAATAGGAGACTTAACCATTATTATTATTACATGAAGCCTCTAATAAGGCGTACATTTGATTAGGACTATTGTTTGCATTTTGCACTTGGTTAAAATTATTCATGAAATTAGGATTTGAGCTAGCGATGGCTTGAGTAAATTGGGAGAGTTGACACAGACATTGCATAGTCATCTGTAAGGTGGCTTGCAAGTTAAAGTTATTACTATTAAAATATTTCCATTAAAATTTCCTTTGAACTTATTATTGAAATTTGGAATAAATCTATTTTTAGGGGAGAATTTTTCTTGGCCTCAGTTTGCGCAGAATTCACAGGTTCTTTTGGCGCCATCTGTTGTCTATTTTGAGAGTTAGAAGTAACTACATTTTGATTTATGGGATTAGCAGCTTGAGCGTAGAGACATTTGGTCTGACAATGCTATTGTAAATGTTGGTGTAAAATTACGATTATTAAAAGCAGTCCCTTAGGGGCTTTGGGAAACAGGGACAACCTCTCCAATTTGCCATATGGCCGTACATTTCGCAGTTTATACAGTATGCCGTCTCAAGCCTTTCGATGATCGGGCATTCTCGGATTATATGCCCCTCGCCGCATTTTAAACAGCGGGGCTAGTGGAAATTTTTCTGAACTATGATGAAAAGTTTACATGTATAACACTGATTGATCTTTTCCGTTATAGGGTTCTACTCGAATACTTAAATAGCTCAATGTTTTTTTAAAAGAAAGATTTTAAATTTTCTATATTTCGCGGGAGAGTAACGAGAAATACCGGGAGAGCCTGTCTGGTTCTGCGGCCAATAAGTTGGTTGACTTTTTCAGGGGTGAATCCGATTTCTTCCAGGTCGGCTTTGATTTCGTCGACTTTGAAGTTGCGGGGGAGGCCTTTTAATACAATTTTGATGGGACGTTCATTTTTTGGAGTTATTACGTAGAATTGAAACTTAACCTTCTCTACAAAATTTAGTAATTCATGATATTGTTCTAAGTCATCGGTATATAATTTAATGAATTCTCCAGTTACACGGGATCTTAATTTCGGGTACTTATCATTTATAATTTTCATTTGACTTCTGATTGAGTCGGTTATCTTAAGCATTACTGGTGGGGGAAGCGGTTTAGCGTTACTCTGATTGGCGGTAACATTTGAGCCAGTGGCCAAAGGGGGATTGGGGGTAGGAGCGGAGTAGCGTTTTGAGAACCTGTGAGTTCTTCGATATTACTATCCTTCGGAAGAAAATTTATTTGGTGATATTGAAATATTATAAGACGGGAGGTTTAAAATTTGCCTTCGGGTTGTTTTTCTTAGAGGTGGATATTCAAAATCCGGATCTTCTTTTCTTTTATTCGAGATTCTAATTAAAGCACTTTTAGTGGGAGTTACATTAGGGGAATTTATCGGATTAAGAATTTTAGAAACTGATTCATGATGTGGGCAGCCAGGGGTAGTACAAGGAGAGAAAGAGGCTATATCACTTACCGCCAAGTTGATGGATTCTTCAATCTCCTGGAGCTCCAAGGTGGCACGTCGGTAGAAGGGCTCGTCTGGGTGGCGATGGGCATGGCTTTTTAGTTCCCGGATGCAGGCAGTTTTGTATTTCTTGAATGTCTCCCTCTTTTGCAGCTGGGCTTTATTCTGTAGGGAATCTGCTCACAGGCTGAGAGAGTGTGGAGGTGGAGTCCGGCGAGGAGGAGAGTTGACTAAGTCCATATCAGATGTTTCGTAATCCTGTTGATCCATTTCCAGTCGTTACCCGAAAGGACCTGTTGTGTAAATAATTGTATATAATTTTAATTAAGTAAACAGGAATTTGAGTTTGATCATTTTGTAAGTGAGGCCATCATGCCACATCTTGTCGAATGCCCTTTTGACATCTAAAAGACACCAACAGTGTATAATTTGCTGCGAAGCCTTCATTAATAATATTAGTGACACGTATAAGTTGGTGTAAAGGGAGAATGGCCCTCCCGGAACATTGTTCGGGGGAAAGCAATCTAGGCTTTGCAAATGCGATTTTATTCTTTTTAAAATAATTCTTTCAAAACCTTAGCAGTGCAATTTAATAAGCTAATTGGTCTGAAGTCTTGTTTGAATTTGTTTTTTCCCAGGGCAGCATGACTACGTTGCTATTTTCCACTGTGTAGGAAAGTGACAATTAATGAGGCATCTATTGAAAATTTTTGTTAGGTGTGTGATAGCGTTAATAGGAAGGTATTTAAGTGCAATATTTGGAATTTTATCAGGGCCGGGGGCCTTCCTATTTGGTAATTTCTTAATGACGATTGGTTACTCACCTTCCCAAATCTACTTATACCCCCTCTGCCGAACCCTTGTATCGGCTAATCAGATCAATCCCTTTCACTTTTCTGACTTCGACTTTAGGAGGTTAGAGTCCGGAAGGACTAAGTACTCCATAATGTACCCCAACGATCGACTTCGACTCACGTTTTCTATCAACTTTTCGTCGTTGGGGTATATGTTTGGAGCACTTAGTCCTGTGGGGGATTCTAATCTCCTATCCTGGAATTTAAAGATGACTGTGAAGAGTTATACCATTGCCCATTTTAAAAGGATAATTAAAAATAAAAGTAGAAATTAAAATTTAAGAATAACAATTTAAAATTAAGGGAAAACATTAATAAAATAACAGAAAACAGCTCTTTTAAGAGCTAATAACTGCTGATATACTGTTCGGGAAACTGGGATCTAGTCAGACCCCTCCATTCCCTATCTGGCACTCGACTGGGCCTGGTGATGCGATCTTTGTGAAAGGTGGGCGTAGCAAATGAAGCAGGAACCAATGGGTGTTGATCAGGCAAAGATTTCGGCGACTGGCTTTAGAAGGGTTACTATTGGTTAAGAGAGCAGTTGTACTTATTTAACACCCCGACTCGGTGGAAGAAAAAATTTTAAACTATTGTAATGTTGGCTATCATATTGAATTTAAGATTAAAATAGAAATTTAAAAAAGCAATTAGAAGTTAAAAAATTTAACCGTCTAATACGGATTCTAAAATTAGGTAAGCTTGCTGCCTATAATCATCAGTGGCTTTAAGATCAGGAAGAATTTCAATAAGCTTGGGAAACTGTTTAACGAGATTAGAGATAATTTTATAGAGGTCTATTAAGTTTTGAATATCACTTGGATTAGAAATTTCTTTATCCAGAATAAAATAGTACTTTGAAAATCTACAAGTGGGCGGAGCTACGCCTGACCAATCTGGGTGCAGCAAGGAACCGTCGATAAAAAAGAGAGCGGGAAAAATATTGGGAGGTGGAAATCGGAGCGTGAAAGGGAGAGGAAGCGTTCCTATTGGCCGAACCAAGAGTTCAGGTAATAGGGTATATATAGTTTTGAGAAGTTGGAGAGCCAATCAGGGAGTGACTGCGAATCGACTGAGTCGAGTTGCAGGAGAGAAAAAAGAAAAGTCATCCTAGCCAGATTAAATGACTACCTTGACAGTAATAATATACTGATCCCGGAGCAGCACGGGTTCCGTCCTCGTCTCTCCACGACCCACCAACTACTCCGCGTTGTGGAGTTCATAAAGGAAGGTAATAACAAAGGTCAATGTACAGCTGCAGTGTTTCTAGACATTCAAAAAGCTTTTGACAGGGTATGGCACACTGGCCTGCTCTTCAAATTAATTAATTATAAAATTCCAACCCCACTAATCCTTATCTTAAATTCCTATATCAGCGACAGAACTTTTTCTGTCAAAATTAATCGTACCTTTTCCCAAACTAGACCCATCAAAGCAGGAGTCGCTCAAGGGTCAATCCTTGGGCCAACCTTATTTAACCTATATGTAAATGATATCCTCAAAAGCACTAACACAATGATATGTATGTATGCAGATGATACGGCAATCCTCAGCAGACACAAAAACCTATACACGCTTGTGAACAATATCAATACACACCTAGCTCACCTTGAGACCTGGTTCTCCGTTTGGAAGATCGCACTTAACACCGCAAAAACAGAGGCAGTATTCTTTTCCCAAAGGATCCCACCCCCTGAAATTACCCTTCAAAATCAAAGAATCCCCTGGTCTCCGTACACCAAGTATCTTGGTGTATATCTTGACAAAACTCTCACCTTCCGACAACACATTACACAAATTAGAACCAAATTTAAAAATGCAACGCATAATTACTTTTCCCTTATCTGTCGAAAGTCTAAATTAAGTAGACGTAACAAATTGCTTATCTACACTCTGATCCTAAAACCCCTCCTCACTTATGCCTCCCCGGTCTGGGGACACGCAGCAAGAACCAACATTAATCTACTTGAAAGCTCCCAAAATGTAATACTTAGACAAATTCTAAATGCTCATTGGTACATGAGAAATGTTGACCTTAGGGCAGCATGCAAAATCCCTACTATTAGACAAACGATTAGAAAACGAAGTAGACCTTTTTTATCCACCCGAGCTTCATTCAAAACATAATAGTTTTCCCATGGCTCCTCAACATGAATCAATTATGTATGATATGCTTTCTCCTTATCAAAGGAAAATTTGTGAAAAACTGAATATAAAAATTAATGAAAAAAATAAGAAACTTTTAAATACATTCAATGAGAAAAAACTATGTGGTTCATTATTTAAACTTACAATTTTATATTAAACATGGGCTAAAAATTAAAAAATCATAAAATAATCAGATTTAAACAGTCTAATTGGTTAAAATCATATATAATGCTTAATAATGATAAAAGAAAGAAGGCTACCAATAATTTCGATAAGGATTTTTAAGCTAATGAATAACGCGTTTTTTGGACGTACTTGCATGAACATCAGAAAGCATGGTAATATAAAAGTAGCCCTAAACAAGAAACAATGTAAAAAATATTTAGCAGATTGCAACTTAGAAAGCTTTTCAATTATAAATGAGCATTGTGCATTATTTAAGCTTTTAAAATCAGATATTTATTTCAATCAACCAATATATGTAGGGTTTTCAGTGCTAGAGTTAAGTAAGTTATATATGTTTAAAATTTATTATGATATTTTGAAACCTGTTTACAAAGAAAATGTTAACTTATTATACGGATTCTCTAACTTTAGAAATATGGACTGAAGATGTTTACCATGATTTAGCAAATAAATTTGAAAACTTAGTAGATTTTTTCCAATTATAATGTATCTCATCAATATTATTCGAAAAAACATCAATCCTTATTAGGATACTTAAAGGATGAAACCAAGGGAATTCCTATCAAGGAATTTTGTGCACTTCGACCAAAGATGTATTCTTATATCTTTGGAAAAGAAAATAAGAAAACTGCAAAGGGAACAAAGAAAAATGTTGTGCAAAATATTTTACACCATGGCATGTATTTAAATGTATTAAAAAACGATCACTCGATAAAAAATAAACAATCAACCATAATTTCTAAAAGTCATATTATATCAACAACAAAACAAAACAAAATAAGTCTAAGTAGCTTCTACGATAAAATGTATTTGCTAGACAAAATTGAATGTTTAGCGTACGGAAATGTTTCTATTGAAATGTAAATGTATAATATACATTATACATTTCAAAATACTTGTATATTTTTTTGTCCATTATATTTATATTAATATATATATTGTAATAATTTAGTTAATAAAATAAAAATAGTTTACTATGCGTGTCTGTGTTGTTTGTTTCATGTCAGTTTGATTTTACACACAAAAAAATAATACTGAGTGAATAATTCTTTTTTTACAAACTATGTCATGCAATTAAGAAAAGCTTTTAATATCATTATATTAGTAATTACATTAAGTTCTTTTTAAAAATAAAGTTCTGACATTGCCTAAAATTAATTGAAATACAACAAATGCTTTTTTTTTTAAAATACAAAAAAAGATTTTCAATAATTTGTTTTTAGAGGAGCTATTGTTTAAGCAAAAAGCACCACCTATTGAAGGCATCAAAAGCTTGTAATAGCAATATGTTACAATATTTTTGAAACAAAATTCTGACATAATTTAAAAATAATTCGAATACAACAAATTCTTTTTTTAAAAATACAAAAAAAGAATTTTAACAATTTGTTTTTAGAGAAGTTATTGTCTATATATAAACAAAGCACATTCTATTGAAGGTATTCGAAAACATTTTTTAAAGTTAGTATGAAATCAATTGATTTTTTAATCCAGCTACTAACGAAAAAATTTTCGATAGGTGTTTAGTCCAGATACCAACAATATATACTACTTAAGGTATCCGACTACGTTCGGAACCGTGATTTTAAAAAAGCGCATAAATGGATAATTTAATGATATTTAGTGTCACTTAGATTAGAATACATGTATAAAATTCTTTTAAGGACATTTTGACAAAAAAATTGATTTAAATACAATATTTCGGCAAAAAAAAAAATAACTTAGAATAATTTTTTTTCCAAATGTTCTTCTTTTGTGAAAAATGCTTCTATTATAATAATATTTCGCCTGTATATAGCTCAGACCTCTGTACAGAGGCTGAACTAGAATTTTTGAAATATATAACTTAGAAGTGGATTTATCCATATTTTACGACAACAGAGGGGAGCAATTTTAAGAAAAAAAACGCCAAAAATTATTTAAATTGGTGGTAACTCTGAAAATAATGTGAATTTTTCAAAAATTCTAGTTGAGCCTCTGTAGAGAGGTCTCAGCTATATACAGGAAAAATATTATTATAATAGAAGCAGTTTTCACAAAAGGAGAACATTTCGAAAAAAGATTATTCTAAGTTCATTTTTTGCCAAAATATTGTATTTAAATAAATTTTTTTTGTCAAAATGTCCTTAAAACAATTTTATACATGTATTCTAATCTAAGTGACACTAAATATCATGAAAATTATTCATTTATTCACTTTTTTAAAATCACGGTTCCGAACGCGTAGTCGGAGATATACCTTAAGTATCTCTTTTAGGTAAGGCTTTTAGGTAGCACGCGTTTTTTGTTAAATAGTTTTTGTCTTTTGTCGGGTCTTTATTAAACATGGCAGCATCTGTAATGAGCAACGTCATTGTTAAGTTCCAACTGCTTTTGGGTTCAAATTTAAAGTGGTGTTTTTCCAATAAAAAAGGAAGTTTAGGTAAGCCGGGTATTGCGAACGAGTACTTTTTTTTTTGCATTGTTTGAGGAGCAAGAGATTTTTAGGAACTTTTTGATGGAGAGTGGCCTAATAAAAGAAAAATTTAATCGTGTAAGATGCAAGAAACCTTGCAGCATAATAAAAAAATTTAAAAAAAAAATCATCGAATGGAAGTATTTGGAGATGCAAAAAGTGCCGCGCTGAGAAGTCTATTAGGGTAGGTTCTTGGTTCTCCTGCAGCAAATTAAATTTGCAGGAAATTTTACGTTTAACTTGGGATATAATCACAGGTGCGAAAACTTGTGATATTGAGAGGAAATCTGGCTTTTCTTCTGCAACTTTGGCAGACTGGCGTCATTTCATACATGAACAGGTTTTAGATCATGTCGAATTGACGTCAAGCAAAATTGGTGGGGTAGGGAAAGTTGTCGAGGTAGACGAATCAAAATTTGGGAAAAGGAAATATCATAGAGGGCATTATGTAGAGGGTCAATGGGTATTTGGGGTGTTGAGCGCGATTCGGGGAAGCTGTTTTTGGTGGCTGTTCACAATCGCACTCAACAAACTTTAATGAAAATCATTATGGAATGGATAGAGCCAGGCACGACAATTATTTCGGACTGTTGGAAAGGTTATAATCACGATGTGTTGACCACAGAAGGATTTAACCATCTAACAGTCAATCATTCGCTGAACTTCGTTGACCCAGATACGGGTGCTCACACAAATACTATTGAAAGCACATGGAGGCACGTAAAATCACGATTTCCCCAATATAATAGGCAAAATTATGCCTCTTTTTATTTGGCAATGTATATGTTTGAAAAGAGTTGCCGAGCTAAAAACATTGATATGTTCAATGCATTTGTTGAAATTATAAGTGAAATAGATTGGGAAAAATTTTAAATATAAACTTTAGAGGGTTTGCTTTTGATTAGGATAGCCGACATTTTCTTTTCTTTGTATTTGTATATAAAGTGTTTGAAGGACAAAAAAAAATAAAATAAAAATATATATATGCAAAAAGCACAAAAAATTATAAAAATACAAAAATCTATAAAAATTTTTTTTAAAAAAATGTCCTTAAATTTAATATTCTCAATATAAGTGTATACTTAATTAACCATTAAAATGGTTTTTTAAGCAAACACTAATATTACTATGTGGAGTGATGACATGTGAAACAGGGTCCTCGTCCTCATTTTTAAAACTGTGCATTTATTATAATTGCATTGCATAATAGTTTCACAACTTTCTGCTTTTAGCATTTGGAAAAGAGTATCAGCTAGAGTTAATTCCTCCCTCCCCTTCCTCATGAATCCGTAAAATTTTGTTTCCAAACGTAGATTTTGAAACACATTGTTTCCTGCAAACTGATGTTAAACTCTGTTTGTAAGCACGGTCTTTGGGGAAGTCGTTAAATAAAGAGTTAAATTTTTTTTAGATGATATAGGGGAAGGAAACAGGGGATGAGACATTTGCAGTGGGTTGAAGCAGAGAGCTTACAAATTTCTCGCCAATATCAGCGCTTTCTGTTTTGGAATACGATAATTATTCATTTTCGCAGTAGACGTGGAACCATTCGCACGGTTAAAGCTGGGTTCTATCGAAAGCATAAAAATATATATATAAACCACCCTTTCTCGAAATAACAGCCAGTTTAAATACATGGAACAAATTTATTTGTTCGAAATCAAATAATTTATTTGTTCATTATTTTGAATAAAAGTTGAAATATGTACTTGCAGTGGGGTAATACGATTGCCAAAGTAGAAAGCGCTTAAATTTTTGTTTATGATTGTTTTTGAAGCTCCACGTTTTAACGAAATGATACTTACTGAATTAATTTAAATAATAGGATTACCTGCGACACGAAATCTCTTACAAAAGAAGCAGCTCCTATTGTACATTTTATAGATGTTACGAATAAGTATTTTAAATATAACCAATGTGTGATTTAGTCGGATCTTTCTCAAAAAATGTTATTACTATAAATCGAAAAGGGTAAGTTTGATACAGAATAAAAAGTGTTTACTAAAGTGATTTGAAATGATTATTTTCGTATTTAGTTTTCTATTCTACAAAAATACAATGTTTATTTATAATTTTAAATATCTTTTGCACTGAATATTCATTGATAGATTTATTAAATCGGTTATTTGTTTCCTGCCTATCTCTGTGGGTCACTATCAAATTACATTTTTAATCGTTACGTAATCGTAAATATTTGTTTTATTAATAACAATTCATTTATGTATGTATATCCATAATGATACAAGTCGAATGATGATTGACTGAAGCTATGGTTTTCATTCTGACAATGAATCGAGTTTCTCTGATATTTTTGTTTAATATAAACGGAAAATTTTTAAAAGCTTAATATTTTATCATTTTATATCAAACTCTCTCTCTGTAAAAATAAAAGAGCAGACTTCCAAAATTAACTAGAAATGATTTTTTTCTTCATACTTGAAAGCTAGATCAGATTATAAATTAAAACTAATTTTCAAACGGAAATTAGTATATATCCTTCCATTAGTATAATCCTATATCTACGCATATAATGTATAAACTCGACTCAATTTGTTACTAAATTTATGCCAAATAAAAATAATGAAAAGGGATTTCAATTACATGTTACTGCTAAATGTAATTATTCATATATAAATACATATTTGTAGCGATTTTATTTTTGTACCTAATGAAATTCGAGTTTGAAATCAAGACAAAAATTGAATTACATACTGCTTGTGTTATAGCTTTTAATTAAATGGAATAAAAAGCTCAAATTCTACACGCAATAAATTTTCTTATAAAGAGAAGGTTAAAATTTAAAATGCAAGAATTTCGTTCCTAGGATACTCTCTTACTCTCTTCTAAAAATAACTATATTAAACGCAGAAATAAAAATAAATTCCCCTATTTAAATGCCTATAAAATGAACGGTGAAAAGATTTATTTGAAATATTTTTTACCTTAGCAAATAATAGAAAACTACGCTAATTTCACACAATTGTTTCTTTTACAGTAAATTAAATAAAAAGATGCATTTCTACCATGTTAGAAATTATACGCGGCCAATTATTTACAAAATTACTAAGAGCACTCTAAATTTAATTTTTTCAAGAAATATTGATCAGAATTTTACAAGATTTTCTGTCCGTAATTTTATACATCCCTGCTAATTTTAAATAGTTTATCCACAGAAATTTATCTAATTATAAAATTAAAGTTTTATTTCTAAGAATGTTCCTAAAATTTTAAGACACGTTTACCTATATAATGGACATCATACTTAAATTCCTCTTTAATTTAATTATTGAGTTCCAACCTCCTTCCATACTTTAGACAGTCATAAAGCGTGATTCTTACCGATTAGTGTATGGGGTTAAGGATGATAATCTTATTTTTTCTGCTTAAATCTTCAAAACATGCATATACTCTGAAAATAGTTTATTCAATCATATAATAGTATTACTTCTATTTGTTGTTCTTCGGTGTTCTTTTAATAAATTTGAAGTGGGAAAAAAATTACTGTTGAGTCAAAGATAATATTCACAGTCCCTAGTAAATCAATTACTTTTCATTTATGTGTTAAATACAGTAAATTGTGCCAATCCTAGTTCATAATGACGTATAAAAATTTAATCACGCAAAGTGAGTGAGAATATGGTGAAGCATTGAATATCGCAAAATGAGTGATGACACATATTTTTTATTGCTCGTAACTGTAGCATTTTTTAAGGAAATAAAATGCTACAATTGCAATTTGATAAAATTATATATATATAAAGTTTGCAACCTCAAATATTGTAAAAAGAGTGATAACCTACACGAAATTACCTGTAAAACACATGACTTTTTAACAAATTTGGTTAATTCAATGCAAAACTTCATTATTTTTTTAAAACACATTTAATACAACTGGATCACATACACGAGTACATTTGTTATTTTGATAAATAGTTTTGAAATGCGACAATCTAAAACGTAGTTTAAAATTAGAATATAACCGTTGACTAATTGTGATATTGGTTGCTAAATAACACGGGAAACATTTCAGATTTGTGGTGCCTCAATCTCAATAGTATAAAGCATCACAAATTTGGTAAAACACCATTTTCAATAATTCTTAACTCGAAAAACCGAAGTTTATTTTGCTTTTATTTCAACTTTCATATATTCTATTCTCTGTATTTTAATGTTGGATCATATCTGCAAGCAGCTGTATTATTGGCTGAGATTTATTTTTGTGATAATTTAGTTAAGAAAGAAAAAAATACAGCATTATATGTAAATAAAATTTGTTTCAAACGTATAGAAAATGTATTTGATATATCATGACTACGATAAACCTGATCCCCATTTAATTAATTATAATTGTAAGGGGTATATTAGGTGTTGGACTCATATCAAAAAGAAATTTTATCGGAAAACTTGATCAGCTTAAACTTTATAAGAAAAAGTAAAACAAATCTTTCTTTAAAGCCTTGACTTTCTATAGCCTGTGTGACGTATATTCAATGATAGTGTACGAATAACAAAAAGACCTCCCTCCCTCTGGACCTTCATAGAAATTTAGGGCCATAAAAGATGGACATCTACTGCTTTGCTTCTAGGGGAGGGGACATGGACAGACGACCAACGTATTTCTGAGACATTCCGACTGCACCCATTTTCCTTTTAGACTGTATAGGCCAACATTTTTATTTCCTAAGACCCGAAAAATCTTAAAGGCAATTTAGTTTATCTTTTTTTTCTTACGAATTAGCTTAGAAAAAATTTACATTTCCTTTTTAAACCTCATAGATATCCTAATTAGTGATATTCTAAAGTAATATTGTTTCTTTTAATTTTCATGATAATACTTGTTTATGATTACATTTAAATCAGCTAATATACCTCCTTTTACACTTTTTAATCGATGCAATTTCTTTACCAAACGTGAGTGATTTTTAAAGTTCTATTTTTTAAAAATTAGCTTATTTTATATACATAAGGAACTGAGGAAAATATTTGAAATTATAGTATGATCATGGAACGTACATCGAAAACTATTTAAGTTTTCAATAAACAAGTTTTATAATTAACTGTAGTAATAAATTTTTGGGAGTGGGACGTGAGTTTGTACGGAATTAATGATTTCCTAATATGCGATAACGCATGTTTTATTGCTTGATTATTTCTGAATGCGAAAGTTATTTCTGGCATTAAGTCATCTTTAATACAACCTAATTAGAAGACAAAAGAGATGCTGACATTGAGTTTCAGGATTTTAAAAATTAAAATTTGCTGGATTTAAGGAAATTTTGTTAAAGATGCAAAAAATTTCTTTATATGACACAAAAAGAAATTATAACTGATAATATACACTTTAACTTTTATTCTAAGAATTTAAAGACTGTGTAAACATTTACCACTTTGTGAAATCCAATGGCAGAACAACCCGTACCAAATCGCATAGAAGCCGCAAATGTTTATACTGCAACAAAGGTCATGAACTCGAGGCCTGCCATTTATGCGTTAACGAAAAGAGAGAAATTTTAAGAAAAAAGGGGATGTTATTTGAGCCTCATGCTCGGTCAGATAAATGGAATGTGAAAAGAGAGTTATGTCCTATTTGTAATGGCTCCCACCATTTCATTAATGTTTTTTGAAATCGGCACAGGACGATTTCTCTCCAAAAAGTGACAATAAATAATATAGTTTCAGCAGTATTTAAAAAAGAAGCTAAATAGTGTATTATTACAAACATGTGCTGAATTAATAGATGACAAAATGAACAAGAAGCGTCAGATTATTCTTAGATAATGGTTCACAAAGAAGTTTCTGTTTTAAAAGAGTACTTGAGAATTGTCCTTTCTAATTTTAGAAAAGAAAACCTTTCCATTTGTATTATTTGGTGCTATAAGAAGAAACTGAAATAAAAACCTTAAATATAGTTAAAATAAGATTGAAAAACAGGGATGGTCCCAATGTGCGCATTGCAATAGAAGCGGTCGAGACAGAGCATATTTTGATTACACATTTACCAACCCCTGATACAAAAAATTTAAATATTTTAAAAAATGTAATAATTAGTTGATTCTATGAATTTAACGATAAAGAAATATCAATTCTTATTAGCGCGGACTATTATTATCAAGTAGTTACAGGTAGAATTACACGTCTAACCAAAAATCTTGTTTCAGTAGATACATTATTTGGGTCAGATCGGGAAGAACTTTTAACGATGAGTGTTTTTGTTAATGAATCCAATATTTTGAAACAGCTTAGTGAATTTTGGGGTTTAGAGAATTTAGGTATATATATATATAGAAGCAGAGCTGAGACATTCTGAAGCACTATTTGTTTATTTCATATCTTAGTAAAATATTTATTTACTTTAAAAATTATAATGAGAAATTTTAACATTTAACAATACTTGTCCGCACTCTAAAATTTTGCCGCCCTGCCTAAATACGACCCTGTGTGTATATAATGGATATAAATATTCTCTCTTAAAAAAATTATAGATAGAAAATTTATATGTACTAACAATTTTTTATTAAAGAATATAAATTTTTTAGTATGTAATTTTATGTCCAAATTTGTATTAAAATTATAAAAGTGCAGAAAACTTTTTTAAAAAATAATTAAAAGCTTTTAAAATTATTTTTCCTTAATTGATTTCGTTAAAATATAAAAGTTTTATGGCCTTAAAATAATAGTTTTTTTCCTGAATGATCTTTTGGATTAGAGTTAGTTCGAATAGGAAAAATGGACCTTTAAGGTTCATTGGTTTCACTGTGAAACCGTAAATTCTCGAAATTGAAAAAATGCTAAATTCTTTCTTGTATATTTATGTTCATCTTCTCATGTCTAATGGAGATATTTAAAATTATATTTTGTCAAATTTTCAAAGGGAATATGTAGTGAACTTTAACAGCTTGTTTGATTATCCCTGAGAGTTACCTCGGGTTCGTATATATATACAAAGACTATTATCCTGAGAAAACTCGGGCGAAGCAGAATTTGTCAGTAATGATTTGTTTTATCAATGGTTCACTCAGCCTGAAGGAAATGAAAGGAAACTTTCAGCTTTGGTTGGCAGTTTGGACAATTTTTATTCCGCCCGGTTTTGCTGATACGTTGGTCAAAAGGAAGATTGATGTGAGGGGAACATTTCCATCGAATAGAAAAGATTTATCTCGAGATCTAAAGATAAAAAAGTACCAATAAAGGAGAAATTATTGAGTATTAGAGAGGGAAAGTAACTGTAATGACATGGAAAGATAAGAAGAATGTTAGTCTAATTTCCACAATACATACAATCGAAATGCAGGATGTAACAATGAACGGGGAGAGACAAAGTCCAGGTCAATGTGTTGTTGACTCATACGACCAAAATGGATGGTGTAGGATAAAGACTAGCATTTCTATTCTACACCCAGAAAAGAGAGGAAAATACTAAGATATTTTCTACCATTTATTTGATTTGGCCTTGTTTCTTTCATTTTGTTCTGTAAATCAGGAGGTTCATGATTACCTAAACAATTTAGAATGAAACTGACTGAAAAACTATTGTCAGAAAATCATCGTGACGAGTTTTTTGCCACATCAGAAAGACCCAACATTAGTCCTTCACCACTCAGGTTAGCCTCAATGCATTTTCCAGATGTTATTCCTGCATCTGAAAAAAAATCAAATACAACGAGACAGTGTTCCCGTGACTGTGCTCCCGCAATAGATTCCAGAAATAAGCCAGTAAGAAACGAGACCAGATACCAGTTTACAGAATGTCAGGTATCACTTTGTATTGTCCCTTGTTTCAAAATCAATCCTATTAAGAGACTATTTTCCATTTGCCAGAGATAACTCGATAGTAAACCAATATTAAAAACTAAATGCTTTTACTCCCGTGAAAAAATTAAAACTCAACTTAAAACCTACATATTTTGTTTTGTTTCGTTTCATTGTATTTACTAATAAAATAAAAAATATATATAATGAGTTTTTGCAATATTTTCAAAAAAATGTAAGTGAAGTGGTTAAAGGTTAAAGAGAAGGAGTAGATTTATGGTTCAAGCAATAAGACAGGGGAAAAGTTTCTACTGTTTATCAAAATATATATACAGTCGAACTCCATATAACGGACCCTATATTGCGAATTTTTCTACATAGCTTCCTGGAACCAAGAGCATTTCACGATTTTCTTCATAAAATAACCTCCTATAGCGCGAAGTGCATTTTCTATACAACAAATTACTGATTTTTTTCTCCTTATTTTCAAAGTAGTTCGACATTTTAAGTTATTCTCTTAACGCATTTTATAGTTCTCATGTAAATCTTAACTGCTTTTTTGAGGTTTAGCCTACCGAGAGCAATAGAATTCTGGGAGTTTCATCCAAGAAGTACTACTTTCACTAGAAACATCTTCGATATCCCCTTCTACCTCAGTGTGAACTGTATCGTGTCCCCGTGTCCTGACCTAATTTCCGTTTATTTGTAGTGTTGATCAGTTGTACTGGTAACTTCGTTTCTGATAGCTCGTAAGTGCTTGAGCATGAAAATTTTTTTTAATTCTTCAGGAAGTAGATAAAGGCGTCAAAAAAAAAAGGACATGGCTTACAAACAGCTTATCAACTATTATAAGAAATCGAGATAAGCTTCAAAAATTATGATTCATCGAATTCTTGTTCAAAACGTAGAAGAACATGTGTCTATGAAGATTTCGACGAGGCAGTTTTGAAGTGGATACACACAATGCAAGATAAAATGTTTCAATTCTGAACCTTTCGTAACAGAGTAGAAAGCTTTTCCATTTGGGAAGGTATTGGGATAAGACAAATTTCTACGCAGCAAATGGATGACTAGAAAAATTTAAGAAAAGACACGGAAAAATTGCGCCTGAAAGGATTTCGTGCATTGCAAAGATATGAAACGTAATATAAAACAAAAAGTAATTTTTATCAAACAAAACCAAAAACTCAAACAAAATTTTGTTATAGTGTGTCAATGTACGCTTAAAATTATTTTGTATGCTTTAAATTAGAAAAATATCCTTAAAAGCTCATTAATTTTAAAATAAATGATTTTTCCTTTAAAATACAGTGTATTCTTCAACATCTTTTTTTCTCTTTTCTTTCTATTTTTTCGATGTAAGATATATAAAATAAATAGATACTAATTTACAAAAAGGAGTGAGTAATTACTTTTTAAAAAAATATATGGTGTTTAGGAACTTAAAATTTGCTTTATGTGGTTTATAAAGCATATTGAAAGATGAACCTCTACATAGCGAATTTTCTTATGTAACGAACTTTTTTCGGTATTAGCCACTTCACTATACAGAGGTCCCACTCAAGTGACGCACACAATAAAGGTGTCAGTAGGGCCCCCATGCCCTTGATTTTTTTTTTTCCGATTGGTTGTAATCCTATGTATATATTACGTAAAATTTAATTATGTGTGTTTGTTATTAATAATTAATTTTGATTAATGCTAATTTTTTATTCAATACTAATTTGTATTGTTTTTGTTCCCTGAAAAACAACAAAAATCAAAAGAATATGTTGGGCAGCATATTGAGCATGATACCAGAAGAGGACTTTCGACCTGAACCTCCCCTTGAAAAAATTTTTGTGTGCGCTACTGGTCCGACTGTATATATATATATATATATATATATATATATATATATATATATATATATATATATATATATATATATATATATATATATATATATATATATATATGTAATAATAACAAAATTCCTCCTGTTTTTAGATTTCTTTTGAGGTGTAAAGAAAAAATTTCCTGTTGAATTATCGAGTGCTTGTTTAAAATTTATTTCTCATTTTATAAATTAAATATACATACTTGCTTATGTTTATAATTTTACATTTTTAAAAATTTCATTTTATTAAAAAATAAGTGCTTAGTAACTGAGTTCGATAATGTTTACTATTTATGTATGCATCACAAAATAAAATAACGGAACTTGAACAGTTACTATTAAAAAGATTAATTCTATAGAAGAAAAGACAAAATTGAAATTATAAGATTTAATTGTTTAAATGGAAGAGTAAAAAAATATTTGTTTTTTTCTGATTATGAAGGATTATTTTTTATAATGCTCCAATATTAGGAAAATAATGCGAATAAATAAATAATCACCGCATATTAGTAGGCATTCATGATTTCACTTTGCTCATGATGACTATTTGGTTAAATGCATGAAAGTAAAATAAAATATTAACGTCAAATTGCAAAAATGAAGCATTAAACTTTTTCAACAATTTTGGTAGGGTACACTCATTATAACTACACTACATACATACGGCAAGAAATTATTAGATATATTTTAGAGTTGTGAGTAACAATTTATGAAACAATGAGCAATAACACTTTCTAATATGAATATACTTATAAAAAATGTAATTTAACTATCTCTTAATCTTATAAAAGAGAAAAAAAAATCTAAAAAATACATTTTTATATTGACTTAATCATGATTCAGAAAAGCGATCTCACGATTGGTGATTCAGAAAAGAAAAATCAAAATTTACACAAACAAAATGAACCACAATTTTTTAATACTGGGAAACAATAAGGGCAGGTTGCGTAATGTCTCATTTCGGAAGTTGAAGATAGAGTAAGAAGACATGATTCATAAAAATAAATTGTAACCAAAAACATTAATCATAGAAGAATATAAATATCGATGCAGAAATTACAAAAAAAATTATTGGGAAAAGTACAATATTTGAAACTATATTGAGATTTTTTAAGTATACGAAGACTTTGGTGGCCTAACTTTTCAGCAGTTTTTTGATTATTAATTTTTTCAAATAACAGTTATGTTAGGTTTAAAAAATTGATGATGTTATCCCAATAAGAAAACAAGTAGCAGATATTGTAAAAATTACAATTACAATATATTAATTTTATTAGTTGAAAACATTAAATTTTATAAGATATTGCAAGTGTATGAACACTTTTGTAGCCCACCGTATTTTTTATAGTTGAAACTGAACAAAAATTACGGTTCGAAGCTCGGTTCTTATATATTTTAAATCACTTATTCAAGGTATTATTCCAAAAATTTAGAAAAAAAAATAGGGGTGTACTCTTTCTCAGATCTACAGTTGATAAGCAATTTGATTTCCTTTTAACTAAACAGTATTTCGATATATGTAGAAGTCTTAATTTTTTTCCAGGAGCTTTTTCTTATTTTAAGGTAACATTCCCCTCATAGTATATAATGCACTCATGCATTTCTGATCTTATTTTCTGTGTTCAAATTGTGCGTTATACGCCGGTTTTTTACGGTAATTAATTGCTTCTATAATTGTTACGGTTATTTTATATCAGACGTATATGTTTAGTTTGTTGGTTAACTGACAAATAATAATTTTAAAAAATTTACATTTTCGTATAATATTAGTGGTCTTTCGAAAATTTACAGTACTTTATACTTACAACGCTATAGTGCTCATAAATAATGAATACATTTTTGAATACAAATACATTTTTTAAAAAAAGACCACAGAACACACAAGCAAATATAAAGAGATATATTTTTTGAAAATTAAGCCCATTTCAGGATATTTTAAAATAAATTTGGGACTACTATATATATATATATTTATTCTAAGAATGGAAATGTTGGAAAAAGAAATTTTTCTAAATAATTCTGTTAAATGTTTTCTGCTACGTATTATGTTTTCTTGATTATCTCTAATTGTCGCTGCAATAAAGTGAATAATTAATGTATGAAAACTCTTGTAAGATAGTATGCAAAATCTAAATGTTTTTGGAAATTATAATTCAATGGCTAATTTTTTATTTTTGCTCGAAAACGTATAATTTTATGTCATATTTTCGTATTAATTTTCGAACAGTAGCTTTAAGGAGGAAACATATTCTAGGAAAGAAGAAAATTTATGTGCTTCGAGTGACACAACACCGATCAGTAAATATTTCTTAAGATGAATCAAAATTCCATTTTAATGACTCTATCTTCATCAAACTTGCCTGTTATAAAAACAAACTATTCTCTATAACAAACCACTGATGAAGGGATTCAAGTGGTACTCTATTTCAGGACTTTTGATTTAAACCCTGAATGAAGATTTATATATGTGAGCATGTTAGAAGAGAAAACCTCTAAAAAATACTTGTAAACATTGTGTGAATTATGTGAATAAATGTGTCGATGAAAACTTGAACGAATAATATGGATGTGATGTGGAAGTTAGAACAGTGAGGTGTTTCTTATACAATAGCCACAAATCTATTTATAGTATTTTACTAAAGATAGAAAATAAAAATTTAAGCATGAGTTTATTTATATAGTTTAGTTTATAATAGCTAAACTTTTGCAGTAAATTTAATTCTAAAATTTAAAAAAGGGAAATAAGAGTATTAGACGAATTTTTAAAATGAATAAATGTGTCTTTCACACATACATAAAAAACAAATCACTAATTACAAAAATGAAATTAAGCTAATAATTTAAAATATCACTTGCCTGTACAAATTCAATCTGATATAAGAACGAATTCATTTACCTTTAAAATGTACATTAACCTTTATAAATCGGCTGGTACATACGTCGTACCAGAAATTTTTTTGTCGCTTAAATCGGCTTGGTACGACGTGTGTACCAAGTTTTCTAGAGACACTTCTTTCCCCCCTTTTTTTCTAACACACCCTTTTACGATGTTCCCCGACCCTTTTTATGACTTCGCGTCTACTGTCACTAATTGGGTGGGGTTATTTTTCGCCAACATTTTAAGCATTCCTTATCATTGGCGACGTTTAGGAACAAGTTTCGAGACTTCGTTAAAAAAAAAATACTTCATTCGATGACTTTACGTTTTCTGAGCAACAGACTTTTCTTTTTCTTTTGCTGTTTCTTCTATTTTTTTAGAATGCCTCAAAAATTTCTCACACAAATCGAGCTTGAGAATTTTATGAAAGATTTAGAAAAAGAAAACTTTGACGATAGTGATTCGGAGAATGAAGATGAATTCGAAAATAGTATTTTCGAAAATAATGAGGTTGATTTAGACGTATCAGCTAATTTTGATCAGAAAGTTGAAAGCTTATTCACACGGAAAGAGGTAGAAGGCTCTGAAGTGATAAATGTATTACCATTTTCTAGTAAAGTTGGATTGAAAGTTGATGCTAGCAATTTCAAAAGTGAAAATGATTTTTTTAAACTGATGTTCACAGATGAAATTTTAGCAGTTCTGGTTGAAGAAACTAATAGGTATGCATTTACTGTACTTGATCTTCATGGAGAAACATCTGATAAACGAAAGAACGCATCTTCATGGAAACCAACCGATACAAATGAAATTTTAAAATTTCTCGGTTTAATTTTCTTGATGGGACACATCGAAAAAGATAGTGTACAGGATTATTCGACAACTAATAATATGATAGAAACTCCATTTTTCAGAGAAGTAATGCCCCGCGATCGTTTCCTAATGATTTTAAAATTTTTACACTTTTCCGATAATAGTTTAAAAGAGAGTATAGATTCTCCAACTTACGACAGATTGTGGAAAATACGAAAATTTTTTGCTTGACGTAACAGAATATTTAAAGAAGTGTATGATCCCACAGAAAATTTATCTTTCGATGAAATTATAATTAAATTTAAAGGAAGAGTGTTCTTCAAAAAATACATTCCAAAAACGCAAACAGTGGGGTTTGAAAATGTATAAAATTGCAGATGCTACTAGCTATACTTATGATATGAGAGCAGTGGCGCACACAAGGGAGGGGTCCTGGGGGTCCGGAACCCCCCAAAGCCCTTGATTTTTTTCCAATTGATTATAATTCTAAGAATATAGTACATAAAATTTAATTAAGTATTTGTTATTAATGATTAATTTTATTAATTAATGCTAATTATTTATTCAATAATTAGTTTTTTACTGTGTTTTGTTCCCGAAAATTGACAAAATTAAAAGGAACATGATACAAGAATGGTGAACTTTCGACCCCGGACCCCCTTGAAAAATTCCTGTGTGCGCTACTGTATGAGAGTATATCTAGGTAAAGATAAAAAAGAAAACCTTTCAACATCTGCTTGCTATAATGTTGCATATACAATGGCAGATTGTATAAAAGGTAAAGGACATAATGTCTTTATGGATAATTTCTTTTCCTCGCCGGAACTTTTTCGAGACCTTTTAAAAGAAAAAAGTATTAACTCCTGTGGAACTGTGCGATCTAACAGAAAACATTTTCCAAAGGATTTGGCTTCTTGTAAAATGAGACAAAGTGATCTTGCCGTGAAGTTTTGTGATGGAATGACAGCATTGTGTTGGAAAGATAAGAGGCAGGTATATATGCTGACCAATATGCACAGCCCCGAAAGGAATTTATCATTGAAGAACGAAAAAGATTTTTAAAAAAAATTGACGGTGACTTTTCTGTATGCGAAAACGACACATTAACAGCTTCCAAGCCAAAAATTGTGGCAGATTACAATAGGCATATGGGATATGTTGATTTAGGAGACCGCATGATATCCACCTATTCTTTTGCCAGACGAACTAGAAAATGGACAAAAAAATTATTCTTTAGTCTCATCGATATTGCTGTTCTGAATGCTTTTCTAATATTTAAATCATGCCAAACTTCATTAAAATTTAGTTTAAAAGAATTTAGAATGAATTTAATTACATCTCTAATAGAAAAATAAATCATAAAAATGCAGAGCCTTCAACAACAAAAAAGTCAAGACAAATGATAATACTTTTTCCCATTGGCCATTTGACGAAAAGAAAAGAAGGTGCGCTTATATTGTGCGAAAAAATATACAGAAAAGATACACTATTATCTGTAAGGCATGCAATGTGGCTCTTTTATTGACTAGAACTGCTTGAAGATTATCACACAATTTACTTAAAACCTCTTAACACATAAACCATTAAAAACAAAACACTAGAATTCAACATATTAAAACTGATACATTTTATACAAATAAAAACGGTTCTTTTTAAGAGCCAAAAATTTCAAAAAGTAGGACTCACTTTTTCAAACAGATATTTCAAAAACATTACTTCCAAAAAAATTTTAGTTTAAGACAAGTTTTCTTAGAGAAAAAATAATGTAAAACAAACTAACATATTTTTTCCCCATAAAACTGATTGTTAAATTTGTCGAGTTTCGAAGTCCTCATGTTGGTGTGGTGTGGAAGTTTGGCGAGAGGATCAGATTTCTGAGGTTCATCCCCAGTATCCTTTATATTTCGATGTTACTAAAACTCAAATCTAATTGATCACAAAATATTCTGAGTACAATTATTTTTTTTCTTGCACCAAAAGGGCGTTAATTAGAAAAGTAGAATGTTTAGAAAAAAAAGGCCTATACATATTGTTCTTAAAGTTTTTTCATATTTCGTCGAACAATTTTAAAAAAATTTGATAAGTTTTTTTATTACATGGTTTAATTATTGTACTTAAATATGTAAGCTGTTTTATTTTAGAGTGAAATAAAAGTTTTAGTATAATTTTTCAACTATTTTTTAAAAATTTTTCCTTCTGTTGGAAATTTTGTCGAATGTTTTTTAAAAACGTGAGGTGGATTTTTTTTATAACATGTTTTTTTATTATTGTAGCTGAATTTTGCTAATAATTATACTAAAGTTAGAATTTACATTCTTAACAATCTTTATAGTTGGTTCTAACTTGCTACACATGACACCTACTTTTTTTAAAAAAATATATACCGAAAAAATCCGACGTATAACGCGCACCTATACTTTCAAGCAAATTTTTTCAATTTTAGATATATTCGCCGTAAAACGCCCCCCCTTTTTTAACGAAGAAATCAAAATTTTAATATACATTGTTTCTAGTTTTTAAGTATTTTATTCGAGGTATTACCCCGGATTTTTGAAAAAATATTATATTTTCTAGAATTACAACTGTTCTTGTTCATAAGGCAAGTCGTTTCTTTTAAAAAAACAGTTTTTCCCGGATACATCTAGAAGTAAATTTTTTATCCCCATCCTTTTTTTTTTTTAAAGCTATTTTTTATACCCGGCGTATAATGCGCATTAATTTTCGATCTTATTTTTTGTGTTCGTCGCGTTATACAGGTTTTTTGGTTATACATATAATTGCAAACATCGATATTTTGGAGTTTTATAATTGAACCTCAGAGGGTGTTGTCATGAAGCTTTAACAAAGAAGCTGTGAATTAAATATTTGGGGTGTTTAAAAAAAATTTTTAACGTTTTTTGGAGCATATATTTTAGTAATATGATATGATTGTCAATTTTTTAAAAGAATTTACTTACACAACCTAATGATATCTTGTATTTAAGCAAATGATTATTTAATTTTTTTAGAACATGAAAATATTTTACAAAATTGAGAACAAAAAATTTTTAAATCATTTTACAATACAAATGATTTTATGTAAGGCCCCCCTTTTTTAAATTTTTCTATTATTTTTCCCATACTAAAAACAAGAATACAATAAAACCTTGTTTCATAGTAAATCATTTTAAGCAATCAAAAAATCCTAAAAACATTGCCATTGAAAGAAATAAAAGTAAAAAATATAATCTTTTTATTTATATGTGTGATATTACTGTTCAACAGTTCATATAAATTTACTTCTCTCAAAGTATTTGAAATTCTATATCTCAAACTCTAGAAATATATCTATTTTAATTTCAGAATTTACTTAAAAAAGACGGGAAAAAAAACAACAAAGATATGCATTTGAAAGTTTGCGCCTTTCAATTCAAAATGGGTACCATGAATTTAGAAGGAAAAAAAAAAATATTTTTATATAATAATGGGCCCAAAAATTTTAATTTTCCTTACCCTGAAAGATCCCCCGACTAAAACGGCAACCTTCCCCCTTTCCTTTGTAAAGGTGAAACTTTTAACAATACCCCATGTGGCGAAAAAGGTCAAGCAGGACTTCCAGGGGGAAAGAAATTTCCCTTCTCACCCGAAACGCCGAATGGAAGAGAAAATTTTTCAGTTTCAGTATATTTAGTAGTTTAAAGAAAAATATGTATAGCACAAAACTTTAAAAAACTTTTGAAATAAACGCTTTATAGAAATTTAAAAATTTTTTTTTAATTTATTAAATTATTTAAAAAAGGGATAGTTAATATCTTCTTTATCACAAATTCATTTTTCGTGTATACGTTGTTTTTAAAAAACCCTTTCTCAGTATTTAATTTAAACCAAAATAAAAAAAGTTTTGGAAACAACTTTTCTTTTAACATTGTTTTTTGACATCAAATAAAAGCATTTTTTAGCCCTTATTATATGAGTCGAGGGGCGAATAAAAAATTTTATAAATATTCATTATGTGAAATTCTGTCTATTAACTTTCTTAAAAAAGTCAGGTCTTAGGTGATATTGTGAAGGTTAAGAAACTCTCTTCGCTACGTATCAGTTGATATAACTTAAACTGACCTTATATAAATTATTACTGTAAAATATGTTAACGCGCGCGCGCATAATCTCAAAATGCCGTTCAGGGTGTGATAACCCTTCGTTTGGAAATTTTATTGAGTTTTTAACTATTAATGTAAAAAAATTTTTTATGGGGAATAAAAAAAAAGGATAATATTCAATGTTTATAATTAATTCTATTTTATTCGAACAAACTATAACTTATTTAACAATTTTCAACATCAGAGCAAAATATTAAATTAAAAAAAACCATAGAAAAAGGCAAACATTTAATACTCCCAAATTTTTTTAACATTTTGAATTTGATTTTCAAAAGATATAGATTCCCCAGAGAATAAGTAAGGATCAGATAAAAGTTTTAATGTGTTTTTAAAAAACCCGTAAATTTTGCAAAATTGGGTTTTTTTTCTTTTTATTACTCGAAACTTATTTTTTAAAATTTAAAGTTTGCAATGTTTGTTTTTTCAAGAATAAAAGTGATTTTTTTTTCTTACGTATCAAAAAAATTTTAAACTGACAATTTAAAATTTTTTTTTAATTTAATTTTTTTTTTTTTTTAATGAAATTTTTTAAAAAAAGTAGAAGCTTTTTCGTCTCAACAAACAGAAAAAGGGAATTGTAAACTTTTTTTTATTGTGGGACAAAACTATCATATTTCGTTTTAATTGTATTAGTATAGAGATACGTACAGAATTTTTCTCCAAAACAAATATCAATTTAATTTTTCATTTACAATTTTAGAGATATATAGGATTGTTTTGCTAGATATATACTAACTTATGTAAAATTCTCTTATTTTTACTCTTTCCTCAAAATTCAATTCAATGATATATCAATTCCTTTGATGTTACATAATGACAGAATTAAAATACGTATTTATTTGAAATTATATTCATACGGTAAAATTGTTAAAACTCGAAATGGTTACAACCAAGTAATAGTAACAATAATTTTTTATTAATCACTAGAAATGACTATGCAAAAAGAGAAAAGAAAAGGATAAAGGGTAAAGAAGTTGACTACTAACGTTGAGATGAAAACCCCTGAACCGGGCAAGTCAAAACAAACAAAACTTAAGACGAGCTGTGGGATGAATAAGATTTTTATCAAAACTTCATTGTGTGAAATTTGTAAACAACTAATTATTACATGTGTCAGTTCTCAAGAGGCATTATGTATTGTTAGAAGAATATTGGAAGCATATCAGTTGATAAAACTTAATCTGATGGTATATAAATTATAACTGTAAGTATGCTGGCGAAGAACACATGTTATGAAATTTCAAAGCGAAATTAATTGAAAAAAATTGTCATTTTTTAAATTTATTTACATTTTAAAAACTTTTTATGTTTCGATATTATATCTATTTAACTTTTAACTATTATGTGTAAGAAATGTTTAAGAATTTTTCATGATGCATATAAAGCAGGTCAGTATTTAATTATTATTATTCATTCTATGTTATGGGAATAAACTGTAGTTTATTCAACAATTATTAACATCAGAGCAACATTTTGACATTAAAATAAACATAAAAATAATGCAACCATTTAATACTTCAAGTGTTTTAATATTTTGAATTAGCTTTTCAAAAGGTATAGACTTTTTGGAGAATAAGTAATTGATCAAATAAGTAGTTTTTAAATTCTTCAAATCTTGCTAAGTTTTGCAAAAATAAAATTGATTATTTGTGTAAATCATTACTCGAATTTCATTTTACACTGACGTTTTCAAGTTTTGACTTCCTTCAAAATGTGAAAAGGATTTTAATTTCTTATAAAGTTAGGAATATTAAAAATTTAAATATGTATCTTAATTTTTTTTCTTGTTCATAAAATTTAAAAAAATGTTTCTCGTCTTTTAATGACTCAACAAAATTATTAAACAGAAAAGGAATTCGTAAAAATTTTTTTGATTGGTATAAGAAAACTATCATATTTCGTTTTAATATATTAAGTATAAAAAAAGCGTACATTTACACGACAAAAAGAAAAAAAATTCATTATACCTTTCAGATTTTAAAGATATATAGGATTGTTTCAGCTTTTGTATATTAACTTATGTAAATTTCTCTCATTTTTGCAGTTCTATTTACAAAATAAAATTCAACGATACATCATTTTCTTTGTTATTGCATATGAGGGAATGCGGTGTGTACTCGATATTACATTCACATGTGTATGTCCGTTGGCGGGGTTTACT
>BMAV01018750.1:0-24587 GCA_019973955.1 Trichonephila inaurata madagascariensis | reverse complement strand
TATTAAATTCCATAATACTATACTTTGATGCTAAAACTACGATACAACTTTAACCTCTTAAGCACCCTTCGTGTATATAAACGTCTCGCTAAGCCAAAGTGATTATTTCCATAGACGTATATATACGTCTTTCTGAAGTACAATATTTCCTGTGCATTGCTATCCATAAAATTATTCTGAAAGCTTTGGAATGTAATAAAAAGACCTTGACAATGTCAACTTATTTCAGATTATTTGCTTCTTTATTCCTCTCCCCTCCCCCAAATACATCACATACGCACGTCTACGTGAAAAACATTTGGCATTGTTAAGCGAGTCGCGTAACTTTAATTGGCAAATAAGGAATTAATTATAAGTCATGCAAATTATCAACATAAGTGTTAATTTTTGTTTTTAATAATATATATTACAAACCCATAGAGTTATTGGTAATTAATAAACTTATTCTTAACTCAGTATTGTTAAATTAATTATGAAATACACTGTGTATCACTGGTATATTTATAAGTGTAAATTAATGATTTTAGTAAATTAATTATTTTTTTAATAATCTTTTATTTTTGACTTTTCAGTATGCTCGCGCCCCATTCGCAGAGTTGTCACGCCCCCAGTTTGAGAAACGCTGATATAAACAAATATTTTTAGACAAAAAATTAGAGTTAAAAGGAAACATTGTTTGCACTCTTTGTTGTGCATTTATGCAAGCTGTTTCATATCATTGATAATCCTCGAATAAATGCTATATTTTTTAAAAAAAAAAAAAAAAAAAGAAATTTAAGGAGGACAGAGAGAGATCCAGCAACTATTAAAAAATATTCACATTTTTTTAGGTAAAAAGCACATTCAAGATCAAACATTATGTCGCGCAAATACCGAGAACTGCATAATGAACATCAATAAATTAATATAAATATTACAATGGATGGGAAAAAAAACTGTTTCAATCAGACATTCATGAAAAACCTCATCAAAAAGATTAGAAAAAATACGCTATAAACTTAACAATGCTGGTACAAAAATAAAAAAAAGTCGCTGTGTAATTAAAGCGTCAACATCACTCGTCAAAACATAAGACTTGATCCACACTGCCTCAATGAGTTCTGAGCAAATATTTAAGTCTCGTGAAAGGAATGAATGAGTATATGTATCTGTAGCTTCCTGTCTCCATCTCAGTTTTCCTTTTGGGACAGATCCTTTGAAATCGTAAGTCAACATACTGGGAATTCCATCGAGATCCTATCTTCTATGAGCACAATCTTCAATTCAGAGAGCATTGACTAAATATTTGCGTACTATCTGATATTTCTTTGAAACGAAGGGATTTAGAAGATTTTTGCTAACAAAGTGACTTAGTATGAAAAGATCTTTTAATGTATTTTATAATTTTTTAAATAGAGTTATGTCTGATCCAGAGCTGTTGAAAAGTCATGCTCTGGATTTCCCTCTATATTCGCATTCAACAAATTGATTTGAGCTGTAAGTGGTTTTTCATTTTACATAAAATTCTGGATAAAATTGCATTTTTAATATACAAGTCTGTCATCGATCAGTAATCAATTTCGAGAGAGCATGCAATATTTCATAAGCATTTTGACTTAGGGAAACTCAAAAGGAGAGGGAAATTAATTTTAAAGTTGAATATTCTTGAAAAAATATATATTTTAAACTTTTTAAGATTTTTTTTTTTAATTTACGCAAATAATATTGTTTTGAATTCAATGAAAAGATTGTTCATTAATACAGCTTGAACATTTGAAAAGAGTAGTTATTTTTTAAGCTTTAAACTATATAAATGCAAGAAAAAAAAGTAAAATATCAATAGAATTATTATTTCCAAATCTAATTTAAAACTAAGTGTTAATGCCAATTTGTATTCGTGTTTGTGATGAGATATATTCCAAAGACGCGCAATTCGAAATAAAGCAACGAAATTACGTAACAACACTAGTTCATTTTTACACTATAGTGAAATCTATATAATATCCGTTAGTAAATACATTGTGATCTCAGAATGAGCCCCCCTCCCACACACACTAATACAATGGTTGTCAAATATTCGATAATAAATGATAAATAAAAATTTTGATTTGGAGTTCATTTTTATCCATTGAAATAAACTCAGTGATTTGCGTAATATAACATAATTTGCATATTACATCTATAAGACAGTTTTATAATTTCATGAAGAATGTCAAACAACACACAACTGCAGAGAATAATGAGCTCGAATGTAACAAAAACGGTGAAGAGGTTGCTTTTGTGGAAATTTTATCACATTTTCTTGTCTTCTTTATTAATCAATTTGTTTCTCTTTTCTTTTAAGCCATTGCAGATGATATATTTTATTAAAATATTTAATTCCATCCAGTATCATCTTTACAATAGGAAACCATTTTGTTTAACTTCACATATGTAAGCATAGTAAAATTTTAATTGGTTTTTTTCCCCAATAAATCTCATTATAAGCTCCTCTATGTAAGTTTCAAACGATTTATTTATAAAAGACGTTTTAATCCAATAATAGTGTAAAAGTCACTAAGAGTGCTAATAATACTTTTGGGGTTCTAGTAATCAAAATGAATAAAAACACGTAATTTATATAAATAATGCAGTACTAAAACATATAATGGTAGTTTTGACTAAGCAAAAATCATCAAAAAAACTTTGTTTTTGTGTTTAACAACATGGCTTGGCTTGATATTTTTTTAAATCTTAGATCAATAAAAATAAAAATTCAAATTTTAAAAAATATATAATTTCTTGCTTTACATTAATTTAACTTTTCTGAAGAAACTGTTTTCATTTGGAAACTTGTCTTCATGTATATAGTAATATTTTTGTATTTTTGTCAAAGTGATGTAATAAAGAACTGTGTTTCATTGCAATAACAAATTGCTTTAAAATCTTACAAATTATGTATATTAAATATATTTCGTGATGATAAATATATTTCGATATATATTTCTACATTTTTATGGGATTTATGGAGCACTAAATAACATGAACGCAGAGTAAATATAATTTTTTCCCTTTATTTTAACAACCACATTTAGTATAGCTAAAATAATATATTTATGATATTTTATTACCGTATTTATTCAAATCTAAGCCGCCTTTCATTCTAAGCGGCAGCAAAAATTTCAACAAGTTTTTGTGAAAAATGAAAAATAGTGTATATAAAATGGTTTTTCGATATTCAATTTTACGAAATTAAGATAAATTTATAATGAGAACTCACAGAGAAAAGAATTGAATAATTAGTTATTTTAAAAATATATATGCATGTATTATAAACTTTTAAATACATACTTGAACCTATAAATGTTAAATTACACCATCAAATGATTTTTTTCTCTTCGATTCAGTAGCATTATAACATCGGAAAAAAGTGCGGCTTAAATTCTAATTAATACGATCTATATTAAAACATTCCTTTATAAATAATGAAATCAAAATTTAACTGTATTTTAGCTTTAATATTGATTTTCAAATTAATTAGATTATTTATATTTTCAATTGCAAAGTCAAATGGTTCATTACTTAAAATAAGAAACTCTTATGTACTATTTGATTTAGCTACTAAATATAAGATTTGTATTTTGAAATCCAAATATTTTCATGATACCGGATTTTATAAACACCATAGGTAGAATACATTCTCAGAATATTTTATTATCGCAAAGCCAGATGGGGATAAGTTGATGCACAGTAACTTACATCTCCATATGATACTAAATATGATACCTTTTATAACAGAGTATCAAAGTCCAAAATCTCTCATATCATTTCACAGGTGACGTGTTTCGACGGAGTTTCTGCTTAGCAAATGATGTGAGGGGCTTATGAATCTTGTGAAATGTGTACAAGCAAGGCACCAGTGATTCTGACGGTATCGCTACAATTCATCACCGGCCTTTCTCATCATAAATTAAGATCTTCTAAAGGAATTTCAGATTTATGACGGTGTCTGCAAACATATGAATGAGTCATGCTATTTAGAATAAAATGTAATATACCTTCGTATTATTTCTTTTTCTCAGTATTAATCTTATTAAAACTGAAAAAGGAATATTTATTATATCTTTGCATAAAATATACCATTTTTTTATAATAATCCTTGGAATCTAATTTCATACTTCCATAATGATATTTAGTTTTAATAAATAGTATATTATTCAGGAAGCTCTGCTTTTTACAATCATATATAAAAAGCAAGTGTAAATATTAAATGCTTAAGCTGGATTTAAAAAAAATAAATAAAATTTTTGTATGAAGTTTGTAAAATGTATCAAACAACTTCAGGGATTAATTGAATAGTAACTTGTTTAGCTCTGGGGGGTTAGGGGAGATAAGATGTTGATATAACGTTAAAATTCAGAGGGGAAAAAATTATGTGTTTTAATTTTTTTTAAAGATTTATTTCTTTTTTATTTTAAAACGAATGCCTAATTTTGTAACATGATATATATATATATATATATATATATATATATATATATATATATATGTATGTATATGTATATGTATATATATATATGTGTGTGCGTGTTTCAGGATAGTATAAAATTAGATCTAAATAAAATCTCCCCTATTTGCCACTTAACTTTTATTTTCCGTAACATCTTCAAGTCTTAAATTAAACACCCAAGTGGTTCTCAGAACAAGTATTTCAAACAAATCATTTTTAATCCCAGATCATTATATTTTATAGCCTCCATGTACCATTCTTCACTTTCAAGTAGAACACTTAAACCAAAAAGATAACTTAACAGTTCTGGACATAAGTAATCAGTCCAACTAAAATTTCACTTGGCACCCGCGTTAAGATGCAGTGTGCACCAGCTTAAGATGTGTGTTCTGCTCGCTGAATAGAGCTGATTTTAAGAAAGCTGCATGTTGACTTCAAACATTATATACATATAAGATATTTAGAAACACTTCCACTTTTTTTTAATATAGCTTTCTTTGTCGATTTACGCGTACGTTTATTGTTTGGTGTCTGACTTTGACTCTAAGCGGTTTTAAGTGAGATTCAAGCATCATACGAAGATCCTGGGAGAATTTTCCTAGAGGTGTACTCAGAACCTTTTGCTGTAATGAGGTATCTTTCATATTTCATTAAATTCATTTGTTATATTCACAACTGGCTCTCATTACATCATATTTAACCCGCGGTCACTCACGCCTGTTTTTGCTACCGTCGTTACTCGCGGTGTGTAGAGAACACTCCAAACTTTTAACACGTGTATTTAATTATGAAAATAAAATTAAGTCATTATGATACATGTTTATAAAGTGTAGGATGTTTTTTGTACTACACAAATAAAATTATTAAATTTATTGCATACAAATGACACTAACACATTAATTTAAACTAAACATACAAAATTTTCATTTTAAAACTCATAATTATATGTTTTTTCATAAACCAGTATATATATATATATAAAACGTATATACCAGTAATAAATATACTTTATAATTAATGAGATAATGATAGTAAGAAGTATAGAAAAATAATATTTTTATCATTTTCCAAACATTCAGAGCAGATTGTATACAAATGCTCAATTTCTCGCGGGAGTTCTTACTCCCCCAGATAAACATTTGAAGGTCATTACATTCCAATCGTTCGAAAAAGAGGGATTGCATCAGGGCCTGAATGTTCAACGACCTAAAATGTGCAGCTACAGAAAAAATCGTGGGTCTGCGCATTCTTTTTAGAATCCTGGGAGGATTTTCTTGTTGCTGGGGTGTACAGAACACCCCGCGCGAGTGATCGCGGGTTAACACGAATTTTATACATAAATGTCTCTTTTGGTATTTCGATGAAGTTATAATGTGTAAGATCTCATTAACACACGCGTTTTGTGTTAAACAGTTGACACTGCTTTCAAAAAGTTTTTTAGAAGCAAACCGTTAATCAACAGAAAAATATGAAGAGAAAATTAGCATAAAATCACCATTTCTCTAAAAATATGGGGTGGTAAAATTCCAAAATTGGTTTACAGTTTTCAGTTGGAATTTTCTTTTAACTTCTGCTCATTATGCGTACAAAAGTGATACATTAATTGAAAGATATAATTAAAAATTCGATAAAGCTATATTTTTGTCATATTTAGATAACCAAATCCTCTAAAAGTAATGTGAAAATTATTTTTTGAACTCAACTACTCAAAAATATTAAAAAAGTATTTTGTTTCATTTATAATTCATCATAAATGCAATGGAGCAAAATAATATTGCGTGAATTACCTGGATGTTGTCTTTAAAACTATCTCTTTTTTATCATAATGGAAAATATAGTAAATTAAAGTTAGTTATTTTATAAACTATGTTTCGTTAAAATAAGAGTATAAATATACAGTTTGGGAGATAATCACATTCTAAAGAAATTATCAAGAAGGAGTGCATGATAATTTCTTAATTAATACTTAAACGGTGAAAAAATCATAATTACTGAATTAAATCCTATTTACATTAAAAAGACCCAAAGTTAAGGCTTAAAATAATTCCAAATAAATTTAATTATGGCCTCTTTTATCTTCATCACTATAACAACAATCCTTCCTCGAGACTATTCACAGAACCATCGAGTGTTTTCGTTGTAAATTCGAAGTAATTGGAGAAACATATGGTATACAATGACCTTTTGTTTATTAAAAGTTAAATTTGTAGATATAAATTTATGATTTTTCTACAGATTGTATTTAATGTGTCCTTTAAAATAACATTTCTTGTCGGAATAGCTTAATAAAACATTATTAATTATACTGTAAAAGCCTGTGTTATAATAAAATAAATAACATGTAAATGTTTTATTTTTCGAATTGTTCCGGATTTAAAAAATTATGTAATGGGCATAAATAATGAGATAAACACATTTTGGATGAATTTTCTTTTACATGTTTTCTCTTAGGATTTGGAAATATTAATATTATTTTATCTAATTTTGAGATATTTATTTATTTATATCAGAGATGTTGTTGTACTTAACACCGTAATCATGTAACCTTCCACTTAAAAATTCCTTTCGAAAGCATAATAACTAAAAACATCATTTTATTTTACAATATTACTTTGTATGATACAATAAGGGTTATTTTGTAACTTTAGAAGGTTTTGTAAGATTGGTGTACATAAATGGCAGCATCCTTATATTCGGTTTATATATAGGACTCTTATTATCTAAAGTTTAATTTCAATTTGAAATAATAAAATTAAATTGTATCAAATATTTTTCTTAGGGATTCTACATTCAGTACCAATTACATCAAAACATAATTTTACGAAAAAATTTATCAAATGTATAAGCCAATGGTTTGCTATTACTTCAAATAGATTTATATAGTACCTTGAATATAAAATATCAATATATTCATAATATTAACATTGCATTGTTGGTAGATTTTTTATTTATAAAAAGTAACTTTTTTTTTCTTCTTTTTTTAAAATTTTTCTAAAATATAAATTACAATTGAAGTTTTATTTTCTTTGATTTAAAAGAAGCTCCTTGAATATGTTATCTATAAATATTTCAATACAATGGACTAACTATATACAGCATTCTTAACCTTCTTACATTCATCATTCTTAGGGAGTGCAAACAAATTCTTAATAAATTTACTTTATTCAAAATAACGTGTCTAGAACAGTAAGTTAACACTTGTACGATGATAAAGTAACAGTTTTATTCGTTGAGACTGATTTTACACCGATATGCTTTTTCTTTTCAATTTAAATAATTGAACAAGTGCGTTGAAGAGTTTTTGTAATGCCGAGATCACACCTTTGTATAGCCTTTATTCTTGTAAGCAAGGAAATCGATTTTCATGAATGGCAAATGTGTGGCCCTTTTTCATGAATCTTAAATGTGTAGTACCCTTTTTCCATGAATCCAGAATGAAAGTACTCAAATATTAACAGTTTGATCTCCAGAGAATTGTAAAAGCCACGAAAAGAGTGGAAAACATATTTGAAAGGAAAAAAAATGCTAAGCTCTTATTCTTTGAGATGCCATGTTTCAAATAATAAATCTCTTCTAAAAATAATTTTAAAAAACAAGCTTGAGTAAACAAGTTTAATACCAGAAATTTTATAATAATTTTGATAGTAAATCATATTAATATTGCTTTCGTTGAATTCATACTTATATAATGCTTTCGTTTATAAATATATAATAATAAATGTTGTATAGATGCATAATTTCTAAAGTACGAAAAATAGTAACATTTTTGCATAGTTTGTAATCTATATGCAATATGCTTGGGTGTCATTTTATTTCATATAAATAATATTTTACAATTTCATTATAAGGTAATAAATATAATATATTAATTAATTTAATATAATTATAATAATTTTTTATATATGTTAGTTTCAACATTTACACTTATCTTTATTATATTTATAACTAATACGGATACACTTTTTCTGCACTAAATTTATATTGCAGAACTCAGATCTTTATTAGATCGATACTCCCGGATGCTTTCTGAGAATTCAGTTTCAAACCACCCAGTAATGCACAAAACAAGCCTTCTTTAGATTTCGCAACAAGAAGTTTTTCCTGGTGTGTTGTTGTTGATCACACAAACAAACCCTAATCTTGTTGACCAGTCTTCCACACAGTTTAAAATTTTATTTAACTCAATATTCATTTAAAAGAATTAATCTGTGGTGTTGTTGTTGCTCATGTCACCTGTCTGATATAGTCAGATCGAGGCCCACGAAATTCATCGTGGCAATGGGCTAGAAGTACACCTGTCGTTGGCTTTTAGCCTTGAGCACCATTCAGGTAACAATAATTAATCTTAATTGATTGATTACATTTTTAAAAGATGCAAAAAAACCAAACGAAAAAGAATTATAATTAGATATATATATTTATACAATCCGTTATATACAAAAGCGCAGAAATATGCAAATCATTTTCAAAAAAAAAACCTGTATTACATTGAAAATTGGAATGCAATCGTCCAAGCTTAAGTATGAAAATAATTAAGTTTCCCTGGTCAATGAATGTTAATTTTAGTAAATGCAATGCATTTGTCTTACATAATCAGCATTGTATAATGCATGATTAAAAATGCAGATATTTGACGTTTTCTCGTATTCAACGTTGTATCTCTAATGAAGAAAAATCATTAAAACCATTATAATGCTATTCAAGACCTTCTGGATTTAGAAATAATGTCAATAACTGAATTAATACATTACTTGTGTTATTTAAGAAAGTGAAAAAAGTGAAAGGGCCAAAAATTAAAATTAGAGAATGGCATATATAAAAAAGTTTCTCTTGACTAACCTATGCAAAATACAGTTATTGCAGTGTTTCTTAAACTGTGGGTTGTCCCCCTGGGGGGGGGGGGGTGAAACTTCTACTATGTTGGTGCGAGAATATTAAAATGTCGAAAGCAAAAAATTATTTAAATGATTATTAATTTACTGAAAGTAAACAAACAAAATAAATAACACATTTGCACTGATATAATTTACTATTTGTATTTTTTGTCTATTTGTCGAGGGTCAAGGAATCCGTTATTTATGTTGTCAGAAATTATTTGGCGTAAAACGTCAGTTGGAAATTTAGGCTGTAAGGCTAGCTGACCTTCAGTCCCAATTCATTAAAATTTTCAAAAGTAATACAGTCCAGAGTTTTTGAATTTATTATTGAGTTAAATTTATTCTTGCCTCCCCAACACACTTATAAATGTATCAGTGCCGAACAACGTATTTATAATTAATTTAACAATACTAGGTTAAGAACAACATTAATAATTACAATGACCCAATGTTCTTGGCATATATAAAATTATATACAAATATTACAATTATCTTGAAATTTGCCCAGTTTATAATCAATCATTTAGCTGCCGTTCTTAAAGTTACGCGATTCGCTGCCCAATGCCACCGTTTTTCACCTAGGCGCGTGTACGTGATGTATTTTTGGGGGAGGAGGAAGAAAAGGAATTAAAAAAAATAGCAAATACTGTGGTATAAATAAATGCTTCGCAAACACTGCCGAAGTTCTTTTATTGCATTCCTAAGCCTTCGGAATAATTTTATGGATTATATTGCACAGATAAGATCAAACTTCGGAAATACTTATATGTGCGTCCATTAAATTAAAGCCGTTGATATATACTGATTGGCTGAGAAGGACTTTTATATATGCTGATAGCACTAAAGGGGTTAAAGACGTATTGTAGCTTAGCATCATAGTATTATTGAATAAAATACAACGTTACAGAATGGAGAAGGGAGGGCTGCGATGAAAAATGTGATTGAATATAGGGTTGCAAATACTGCAACTTTGAAAAGCACTGAGTTATTGAAATGCATTTGATGAACATCACCGACTTCAGCACGAGTTGAATTGCAGTCCAAAACAAAGTAAATTTTTTGTAGGGAAGTTATTCTGAAGAAATAGATTTAACTTCACTTGAGTTGGTCTGATATGTATAGCTGAAAGAGATTGAGTTTAAAGTGAATGTTGCATCACTTCTCAACAGAGCTATTAACAAACCTTTGAGCGTAAATCAGTGGTTCTTAAAGTTTCAATATTCGCGACGCAATATTTAATCAGAATTTTCATTGCACCCCCTCCCCCTTATACAATAACAGTGTATTGAATTCAATAATACTATATTTTGACGCTAAAACTACGATACGATTTTAGCCTCTGAAGTTCCACTAGCGCATATATACGTCTCGCTCAGTCAAAGCGTTAATTTCCCAGGACGTATATTTAAACGTCTTCCTGAAATACGATATTTTCTGTGCACTGCCATTCATAAAATAATTTGGAGGAATTTGGAATGCGACAAAACGGCCTTGACGGTGTTTGCAAAGGATTTATTTATTTCGGAGGATTAGCTTATTTATTCCTTTTCTCTCCCCTCTTTCCCAAAACATCACATACGCAAGCCTACGTAGAAAATGGTTTTCATTGAGAATAGAATCGCAAAACTTTTAATTGACAGTTAAGGGTTAAGTTTAAGTCATAAAAATTATCAAGATAAGTGTTAGTTTTTGTTTATAATTTTATATATGACAATCCCATGGGATCACTGTTCTTACCTTAATATTGTTCTTATCTTAACTTGTTCTTATCAATATTGTTAAATTAATTATCAAATACAATATATAGCACTGATATATTTACACATGTAATATATCAATGTAAATGAGCATTTTATTTTTTATTGTGTCAGAAAGAATTTTTTCTTTCAGTAAATTAACAAATTTTTTAATTCTTTTGTTTTTGACTTCAATATACTCGCGCCCTCCTTGTATATCTGTCACGCCCCCAAGAGGGGGCGCACCCCAGAGTTTGAGAAATGCTGGGGTAGATACATAGTCCGGAAGTATGATCCTTATTGGTCTCTTCCAGCAATGCTCCGGTATTTGCATCGTACTGACAATGCAACGCAATGAGGCTGGCACCAACGGTTGCTGTTAGTAATTGCTAGGTAGAATGAAAGTTATTTAAAATCAAGGCGCACTAAATGGAAACAAAATAGAATGATAGTTTGACGAGTCTGAACTGCTTTTCAATTGCATCAATGTCCTCTATCCAATGAACGACAGATTCTTCCATCTCGCTTGTGATGTTTTCAGCTATTTCAAAGCCGTTTGCTATGGTTGGATTACACTGTATTTAAAATATTCTTCCTTTGACCTCAGGACATCTGCAAAAATGTCTGAAATGGAATCGTAAAGAGCATTATGGCTGATATCAGACAGGTCTGTGATGGATTGTGCTAAAATTTTAAAACTGATGACCAACGGATTTATGAGCAGATGACCCTCCTTCTTATTTCAATGTGCTTCAGAATATGGCTTTTTTTTATATGGAGTCTGAGTCTCTTTTATCTACTGATGGCAAACAAATTTACATTAGTAACAGAAAAAATTGAAATCTAACAATTTTTCAGAATTTTCTTTTCAGTTTGATTTTTGTTAAACAAATGTAATATATATTTTTTTTAATATGGGCTCAACTTGATTAAATGAATTTTTCTCAAAATGATTTTGGGGAAAAAAAAGAGGAAATTTTCTTGCATTAAAAATACTTTTTGTGGTTATATAAATAAATAAATGAACTAAAAATTAATATATATATACTATTTTTATTATTAACAGGTGTGATATTTCTAAAGTTTAATTTTAGTGCACAATAAATAACTATTCAAAATAATTCTTTTTACAGCATTTTTGTAAAATTAATGCATGGAAATTCTTTTTCAAAATGACATTTAAATCTATATGATTTAATATGAGTTAATATGAGTAATACTCCATTTTAATTATAAGAATCAATTAGTTTGAAATATCTGGTAAGAATGACACACTTTAAGTACGGGTAAAATTTTATTTTTAAGATAAAATTGTAAGCATATTTAGGTATCCGACTACTTTCGGAACCATGATTTTAAAAAAAGCGCATAAATGTATAATTTTCATGATATTTAGTGTCACTTAGATTAGAATGCATGTATAAAATTGTTTTAAGGACATTATGACAAAAAAAAAATTATTTAAATACAATATTTTAGCAAAAAAATAACAGAATAAATTTTTTTCAAATGTTCTCCTTTTGTACAAAATGCTCCTATTGTATTAATATCTTGCCCGTGTATAGCTCAGACCTCTGTACAGAGGCTCAACTATTATTTTTGAAAAATTCAAATTATTTTCAGAGTTACATCCATTTGAAATAATTATCGGCGTATTTTCTTAAAATGTCTCCCTTCTGTTTTTGTAAAACATGGATAAACCGACTTCCAAGTTATGTGTTTCAAAAATCCTAGTTGAGCCTCTGTACAGAAGTGTGAGCTATATACAGCAAAATATTAATACAATAGAAGCATTTTTACAAAAGGAGAACATTTGGAAAAAGGGTTATTCTAAGTTAATTTTTTGCCAAAATATTGTATTTAAATAATTTTTTTATCATAATGTCCTGAAAACAGTTTTATACATGTATTCTAATCTAAGTGACGCTACATATCATAAATATTATCCATTTACACGCTTTTGCAAAATCACGGTTCCAAACGTAATCGGATACCTTAAATTTAATACTCACGCTAAGAATCCCTTACCACAAATTTCACTGAAGATCCAGTACAAAAAAAGTACTATTTGTTTTGTCTCATGTTTTTTATATTTTCTTAAAATAGAAAATAATATATGTTTCTTTTGATTTTTATTCGAGATAATTAACATTAAGGATTTATAAAATTTTTAAAATTATTAATCTTTCTAACTGTTGTGTAGCCCTTAATAAATTGCGAATCATCAAAAAATATTCGAAATCATGGAAAAGATTAATTCTTTAAGAAGGTATGAATTAACTACACTATGATTAGAATAAATTAGAACTGAAGAAAAACTGTTTTATTTAAATATTACTGTGCTTATATTGTGTGTAGGTTGTACGTAATCTACTGAAAGTTCGATGCATCACTATTTAATTGTAAGCACATAAAAATAATAATAAAATATACATTTGTACCTATAGTGTTAACAAATAGTTTATTAAATGTAATTATTAAACATTTACTTTTAGCTTTGTGTATACTTATTTGCGTTTTCTTCATTTTGATGTTAATTTAATGGGCATTTATTTTATTTCTAAACTTATATGCAAAACTTCGATGCCTCTGAATCTATTTCTTTCTTATTGTGTTTGCTAAATCTGAATAAAAACACTACAACATCATTAGAGATCTTCGTTATATTTTCTTACACATCGCCATCTTTAACGAAAAATATTTTATACACACAAATCCTTATCGACACACTTCAAAGCTATTCAAAAAATAAGTCGTCTTTTAAGAGAAAAGTCAGCAGTCCTAACTAAACTAATTCTTAATTCTTTTAATTATTCATAGGGGAAGTAAGAAATCTAGTTCCGCTTCTCTAAAGAAATGTTTTAATGAACAGCTTTCTAAACAATGTAATTGTCACGAGGAATCTTTTTTAAACATTGTTCTGTGAACCTAAATGCTAAGTTAATATTTAAGATTTAATAGAAAATGTTATTTTTATAAATTTACATTTCCAAAGTATTCTTATAAGCGACTCTATTGTGTTCCAATGAGTGCTTAAATTTCTTGTTTAATGTAGCAGTTATATTTATCTTAGAGAATACAGAAAAATCCTCATTCACAGTTCATTTTATTCGAATTGTCTGCCGCCTATGTCTAATTGTAATGCAAATAACTAAATGATTTTTATTTGTTGAAGAACTTCAGATGAGCCATTATGCATGGCATGATACTGTTAAACTCTGAAACTAAAATAAATACTGAGAACAAAAATGAAAGAAAATAGCAGGAGGAACAAATCATTTTGATTAACTTACTGTTCACTTAATGTGTGTTTAATCTTTCAAATAATTCTAAATTTATTTAATCAAAATCACATTATTTGTAAATCTACGCTACATTATTTATTTAATTCTAAGTTATTCGAATAATTAAATATAGAGTGAAATTTAAATATTACATTTTCTGATGAACACATTCTTCATATGCTTATAATAAAAGTAAAATAGTTCAAATGCGCATGAAGAAGCATCAATATACACAAAAAAAAGGAATTTAACATTTTTCATCAGGTTATTCATATTATTTTTTAAGGATGTTATCACCATACGTACGAGAGTACGGACTTAAAGTGGATCACATTTTCGGATCGAAAAAATGCCTCATTGCTTATAAAAATTTGAGACATTACAACTCATGCATTTGTTTATAATATAGCATTTTTAAAATTTCAAAATATTTCATAAATAATCTATTTTTCCTTCCTGTATTTTTTCTCCTCCGATAAAAATGTGTAGTATGATAAAATAAATGATTCTGTACAGGATAATGAAGCCAAAATATAATACTAATGTAGGAGTAATTTTATATCTGAGAGCATATTCCGAATTTAAGTCCTATACTTTAACATTAGCCGAAGACAGGATTAACTTTAAAAGAAAGAAATTATCCAGAGACCCAGTAAATTTTTTGCCAAAATTTATATGTCAAAAAGGTACCCATTTCAATTTTTACTCTCCTAATTTCCACTGAATTCGACTACTTTGAGATCCATCTCTATTACTCGTCAATTCTAGTCATTCGTAAAATAATGACTCGAACGAGAACATCTATTTGAATATCATTAACAAAAATCACGGCTATAAACACTTATTTACCGTGGTCAGTTCTTTTATGGAGAATGTATATGTTTGAGCATATCTATGTATGGTTTTTAAATATAATTGTTATGAATTCATTACTTTCTAAGAAACAATTTTTTAGAAAAAAAGTTTTTTTTTAGAAAAAATGTTCTTGGTAAGGATTTACACAGGTTCCCTGCCATACTTATAAAACCATTATTACATTCAATGCATGAAGATATTGCGGATCACTTCCAGTCTTTAACATGGTGCGAGAAAAAGAAAAACAAAATTAACTCGAAAGTAAAAAATGTATTTTTAGGTAAGTTGATTTTTCCCTAACGTTTAAAAAATACATTTTCTAATGTTATAATTCCCTTATTTTGATGAATGATTTGATACTGGTTTACAAGCAACGCAAAGGCAATTGGCGACGGAAGTCGTAATTTTGAACCACATTCAAATGATGAGGAGGATTCCTGAACTGGCACACCCTTTTTAACTACCACACCATGTTAACGGAAAGGCTTTGAGCCTGGTCAGATTTAACACGCAGCAGCCCTTCTAAGAGGGTTGTTTTCTGTGGTACTAGGTTTCCAACCCGCAAGTGACACTAAGTTTCAGCAAGGCTGTTCACGCGTTCGAAATTATGATTTCCTTGGTAATCTTGTTTTGATGAAAAACATATCTTTTGATTGATTTTGAATAGTATGTATTACATTTGAAATATTTAAATATACAATAAACTATAAGAAACGAATTTTTTTTAAAATTTGAGTCCTAGCAAGCTTTTCAAGAGTAAATGTGAGAAAATAAATATGATAAGTTTCTTTAGAAAATCGAATTATAAGTCAATTACAAGTACTCATTTGGAATTAGACTACGAAATGAATATAGTTAAAAATAATGAATTGTGCAATATAAAATTTCTATAATTATTTCTCTGAATTTTTTTCATAATGATAATTTAATTAAAAAACTTTCTTATCTATTTAAAAAAAATATTTAAAAAAAAATATTGCTTTTAAAAATATTTGCCATTTAAATTTGTATACATATCGAAACTTCCTGGAAAGTGTTCACCTTATAAAAACATACCATTTCTAACTGCAAAAAAAAACATTATAATTTTAGACTCTTTCAATTACCTGATAGATTCATTTGTTTGATTTATTATTTGCTGTTTTATGGAAATAACAATAAGAAACATGAACGTACTAAATTGTTTAGTGATCATTTAACGAAAACCTCCAGTTTGGCGTAAGAAAAACTGGAAAAAAATGTAATTAACTTTCACACAAGAACAAAAGGTCAAAACAAAAGAATGAGCGATGCTCTGGTCGCCCATGCCACGTTCATTTTATCCAGGCGAAAATCTTTACGCTCAAATACACAGAGAGTTCATTTGAGTTACCCATCCGGATAATACGTTGATCAGTCAATTTTTCCCCTTCCTTAGCTCTAGTGCCTCTTAACCAGATTTTTTTTCCATCCTGCTACCAGTGGGAGATTTCTCGGCATGTTATCTGGAGGCATGTTTGCGAGAAAGCTACTAAATTCAGCATGTCTGACGTAGAAATTGTTGGGATTAAAAGTAACTGGAAACGATGTTGGTGCTGTCGTCGGAAAACAAAGATAAAATCTTTCAAGGATGAAAAAGAGGGGCATATACAGCGTTTCTCTAGAGATTTGTTTAGATAAAGAATATGCTACAATATAATTGTTATTCGTTTGTGTCTAATACATGTAATATATTGACACATTTTTAGTAACATAAAACATTACATTTGTGCATTGTAAAATTTTGAAACTATGCAAATGTTAAATATATATACATTTAGAAAAGTTGTTGGCTTTTAGGTCATTTTCTGAACACTTTTATATTTTCTTTTCTAAAGAATATTTCATTCCAAAAATATTTTATATTTGAGTAAGAAAAATTCAATAATCAGAAATTTAAGTCACTTATTTTTCCGCATTTGATTCTATAGAAAAGAAAGAAAATTAGGAGTAATTAGATAAAAAGCCATTGTAAATATATGACCATCAATGGTAATACGCTTAAAACACAGGAGATAGCACACAAATCATTATTTTTGAAAAAAAAAATTATTTTAATGATAGTAATATAAGTTGAAATGAAATTTATTCAAGTCCAACTTACTCATGATACGTTTATGATTACCATTATTATATTTTACTTCAATCTGTTATATAAACAATTGATCTCATCTAATTTGTTGCTCTCAGACATTTCTATTGTTTTGATTATGATGTCATGTCCATGACGTGACCAAACCAAACAGTATCATAGACCCAAATGACTTTTTTGCCAATATTTTCAAAATTATCCACGTGTTGACGAAAACAGAACTCCTATTTCTTGTAGAACAGCAAGAATATCTGGAGAGTCAAAATTATGAACACAGGTGTTAGCTCTGTATCTCTGAACAGTTATCCCAATTTCTATAAGTGTCTACCATCCTTATCAATCAACATTTATCTGCAATGACCTGCGGTTAGCCTAACAATGATCTTTGTTACACGGCAGTGTTTGCTTATATTAAAGGGTTGATGCTTTACAGGAATTGACTTCTCTCTCAATTTCAAATTTGCGACAGCATTTGAGGCTAATAACATTGACAAAGTTGTCATTATTCAGATTTCTAGCGTTTTTGCCAGTTTAAAAGCATTTTCATTGCATGTAATGCCAACTTGTTCATGAAGCCATTGGAGAAAGCAGACTTTATTTAACTCAATATAAATTCTACGCAATGTTAACGAAACCAAGGAATAATTGAATTGCTGATTTTTTTAATGCAAAAATTTGAGTAGCCTTTTCAAGCTAATGTTATTTATTTATTATGATACTTTTCTTTCGAGAAACTTAAAAATTACAGAAATTTTACAGAAAATAAATTTGTAATAACTTATAATAATATCTAATGGTATTTCTTAATGAACTTCATGTGATACATATTGTATAAAACATTAAATTAAAATAAGAACACATTTAAACCGAATATTTTCATATACACACGGCGAGTGGAAATTATTTTTACAAAATAAGATAGGGTATAGTAATAGTCTAGCAGAGCACTAATTAAAATGGAACATAGGCCCGCATTTCATTTCAAGACGCAAGATAACAAAAAATTGCCTCTAACATTTTTTTTGTAACTACTCATGTAACATTTCAAGATTATCAAGCACTTACCATATGTGAATTTCTTTTAAAAATAATCAACGGTATTTGCTAATAGTAAGTTCAATAGAAAGCCAATCAAAACATACGTACTTTAATATTGGCCTATCATCAACGCTTTACAGTAATTACGGGATAACAACATCCGATATTCTTTTGACGGATATAGTGGAACCCTTTTGTAATGCCCAATGGTAAACACCAGAATAAAATATCCGTAAGCCACTGAGCTGGTTTATTTGGTGATTACCTGACAGGGATTATCTTCTTCAACGTGTCCCTTTCTTCAACAGTTTACTGCATACTGTTTCGCATGTGGTGTATACGCAATGGATCCCCAGCGCAGTTTTTCAGCATAGCTTAGCATATCTTGAATGCCATATATTCCGCGAGATGGATCATTCGAGGAGGACATGCAGTATAGCCTCCTAACTAACCTCACCAATACCTACTGTCCCTTTTCGTCTGAAAGCACAAAATTTCTCGTAGCAAAAATCGTTGTTGCCTTATATCAGCGATACTCAACCTGCAGCCCACCGAGCCTTTTTAAGTAGCCCGGTCATGGCCCATTGCTTTGAGAAATTTATTTATTTAAGAACATCGTACTAAAGATTTGATTGGAAATTTTTTTGTTAAGAAATCAAATATATCAATTTTGCTTTTGCTGTCGGTTTTATAAGGGTACGAATAGATATTCTTTTTCTATTTGGAAAGGTTACTGTTACTGATAACACACAACAGTGCAGTAGCCACAATTATATGGATGGAACTAATGTTTAACTATCTTCCATATCTTGAACGTGAAAAATTTTCGAAGAAAATGTATCGTTTCAAGACGATTGGAAGGTTGACTATTTTGTTGGGCAAAACAATCATGGATCAGTAATTGTTTGGTTTGCCACGAAAGTTCTGTGTTTAAAAAATACCAATACACAGGAATCATTCAATGACACTTTTCCTAGAAGATCTCTTTCTAAGGGTGATAAAAAAAATTGGCTTTCTTGAATAACCTTTGCAACAGCAACAAAATGTTTTGTCAGTGGTGATATCACAATGCTAATATCACAGTGGTAACAAGGACATCCCATGAATTATGTTATATCTTGGTTAATTTAATCTTGGTCTAAAAGCATCCCCGTCCTTACAAGTCCCCATTAATCCTCATGTTACGGCCCGCGTGAATTAACTAACATATGTATGTGGCCCTCGTGAAATACTTGACATATGTATGCGGCCCAGCAGAAAAAAAGGTTGAGTAATCATATGAAATCTTTACTGAGAGAGATGCAGAGATTGTGAAGTGTTTCTTAAGAGCTTCTAATTTAGTGTTTGTGACAAATATATATATATATATATATATATATATAAATAATAATTAAAAAAAGCAAAACAGGAGCTAAAATATTTTGATCAATTTTCCACATTTTAAATTTCCAATTTCATCTTGGTCTTAAAGCATTTCTCCCCGCCTCCCCTCCACGTACCCATTAATCCTATGTTGCCGCCCGCGTTAAATAACTAATATATGTATGTGGCCCTCGAGAAATACTTGACATATGTATGTAGCCCAGCAGAAAAAAAAATTGAGTGCCCCTGCCTTAGATAAATCGTTGTATCCAGTCATTCATTCACCGATGTAAGTCCTCACACCGAGTAGCCATTGCACCATTCTTCTAAATTTTCTCTTTCCCGCCTCTAATAAATGAATGCAACCGTATGTTCCATGATAATTATTGCTTGTCTGTGGATTGGTACTATATCCTCTCTAACCTTTTTAAACAATTTAGGTTCAACCTGTATATATGTGTTCAGGTTTTTTTGTCTATTCTCTGAGAATATAAATTTTAAATTCATTTAATGATATTGAGATCTTCTTTTGAAAAGTGATATAAGAAATTTACAAATCACAGATCTTATCAGAATCAGATCAGATCAGAAATTACAGATCTTCTTTTGAAAAGTGATATAAGAAATTTACAATCCAATATTAACCGTAAAAAATTTAAAATCAAAATTTTAATAATTTTAAGACAAATGAAATTTTATATGTTCAATATGTTTGAAAGAAAGAAAAGCAGAAAATTCTTACAAGTTGAATTGTTATTTTTTATAAAAATTTATAACAGTATCCTTTCAAAATTGTGATTTTGTTTTATTAGATTGATTGAATTTGAGGTAAAAACACTTACTTGAATTTATTACCATTAAATAAGTTAATTTTTGTAAATAAATGGATAAGAAGCAATTGCCATTGAAAAAAGAAGTTATTCATAAAACTTTAATATATACAAAGATCAACTATAGTGTTTGAGACATGTAATACAGTGAACTTTTTAATGAAAAGCTCCTCATTTATTCCTTATTATAAAAAATTAAATTTTTTTTGAAAATTATTTTAGTTATAAAATCAGATATTTGTCTCCAAAATAAATCTTATAATGCATTAGCTCAAATTTTTTAAAAAGTCTACACATTTAATACTAAATAAAAAAAAAATAAAAAAATTCAGTTGTGTTTTTAAAAATGTAATGCTATTTTCTTTTCACTTTGCAATTAATTTAATGAATGATTTCATTTTCAAAGTCTTTCTTTAAATAAATAACTAATTCCAGAAAAAAGCTTTTACAAAATGTATTTTTTATTATAAAAATAATTAAAAGTTTAGATACTAATTAATAACTTTTTCACTAAAATTACATCCAATTAAATATTTTGGATTGTACATAATTTTAAATGGTAAGATTATATTCAATGCCCGAAATTGATAAAAAAAAAGTCCAATTCTCGTTAGACGTATGAATTTTAAAACTTTAAATCTTAAATACTTGAAAAAGTATTTACTGAAAATGCTTATTTGTGAATATAACTCTTCAAGAAAAAGTCTTCTTAAATTTTTCGAAGAAAAAAAATGTAAATTAATGATAAATTCAATTTTTTTTTTTTTTTTTTTTTTGCATTTTTATGCAGTTAAATGTATTTTCATTCTTTGAACCTAAGAAGTTAAGTAATATTGCTATATTTAAAGTATAAAATTCAAAGAAGAAAAACTTTTATTTAAAGATTTTTTTTAATGATAGAATCTTTCAAAATTTAGTCAAAACGTTTAGTCTGTTTCAACAAACATTGCTTAAAGATAAATTATTAAATTTAGTACATATCTACCATATGATTCAGGCTTAAAACAATTAGAAGCAACTGCATTTTTTTTCAAGTGCTGAAACAAAAAAATAAGCAAAAAATAAACTAAAACTGAATATTTTACTTAAATATACTGAAAATAAATTTTAGAAAATGTCAGAAAATAAACCAAAATTATGTAGTTTACAGTTAGAGTTTACATAGTTTACATAGTTAGATAGTTTTCTTTTTTGTAGTGCAACGCCTGATTTCAGGATGCATCTGAATCGAAATTAACAAACACATTAAATATTCTGGGGAATAAAATTATTAACGTTTAATTTATTTAAAAAAAAATAACTTACTTATAAAATTATTTAATGTAAATAATTAATGAATTTAAATTAAAAATTAATAATTAACCTGAAACGAAAGAAAATTTTAATTTTTTCCCCAGTTTTTTATATTTTAACTTTATTATCAGAAATTGTTTCTCATTTTTTAAAACTAATTCCCTTTAGGAAACAGAAGATTAAAAACACAAAAATAATAAACAGCATTTTGCTTGTCTAAAATAATTTTAGTTTCAAATTGTGTCTAAAATTTATTACTATAATGTTACATTAACGTAAAGAAATTATTCTAGAATCGAGGCTCATCTTCATAAATTGAAAAACTTTCACTGAATTTTTTATGTCCATTTCCTTAATAGAAATTTTGTCCTTTCCCTGATAAAGTGCTTTATTTTAGAAAAACACAACTCCATTACTTAATAAAATGTAAACTTTCGTCAAGGTACATGTTAGATAAAATTATTTATATATTAGTTTGTGTCAAGAATACATTCTGTGTAAAACCCTCATTTATTATAAATTTTCTTTTATATACATAAATTGTAAAGTAATATGTTGAATTTATATTGTGTTATTTTTTGTGTTGCATTTGGTGAGGAGATTTAATCTTAAGTTTCAAGCAAAAATAATTCTTTCTACTCGGTATTCTTCGTACTTTCAAAACAGTCCTTTATACAAAAGATAATTTTAAAAAACATCAGGTATTTTTTAAAAACAATCCTGTTTATAAACTAAGTTTTGTTTTGTAAAACAATGTAAGCACTGAAGGAAAAAGAATACAATTAGAATTAAAATGCATTATTTTCGAATATCGTGCGAGTACTATTTTCAAAAGTTTTCCTTTCATTTAAAAGCAAAAAAAGAATGTGTTTAAATTTCCAGAATTAGATGAATACCATGAACAGGAGTTTAATCCTATTGTGCAAAAGTATTTTTTTAGGAGAATTATTCAGAAGTATTAAAAATATATTTTCAAAGATTGCACGAATGTCATCTTCAAAAGTCTTCCCTCATTTCAGAAATTTTTTTTTTTAAATTTCAAGAAATTGGTGAATATTTTGAAAAAGATTTTAATCATGTGGTGTAAAGGTATTTTACCTAGAGTTAAATTATTCAGAAGTAAGAAACCTCTAGTCAAACTCTCAAATATAATTTAGTTTCAACATGACAAATTTTTGAAATATTTCAGGAAACTCTTCAAAATTTATTTAATTAAAAAGTGTTTTTATATTTAATTCTAGTTCAATTGTAGTTTATAAGAGTACATGATGTTGTAAAAAGTCAAACATTTGAAATGAAATTTAAAAATCATTTGCGTTGAACACATAAACATATAATTCACTAAATATTGTTACAAACGTATAGATTATTAAAATGTATACAGAAGCCAGTATGTTTCACAAATTTGCAGACTTAAAAACAAAATATACTTGATATAAAGTTTGCAAAGTTTCCATTTGAATATAAAAAAAAAAAAAAAAAAAAAAAATAGCACAATTCTCGACATTATGCTCTCGAATTAAACACTCATATTTAACGAAAGTATTGTAAGACATAAGGGTAGAGAATAATTACCAATATATTCAAAAATAATGCGATCAATTTAAGAGAATCATAATTTTTTTATTGAAGTAAGTTATTTTTATAAAATTTTCAATGTGGTTTCATTAACATAGTATATTTTGTGTAGACATTTAGGTCAAGCAAATAAAGATTTTTTCACCTTTTTGGGGAGTATTTTTCTAACTTACTATTTGACTAATTTTAGAAGCCATTCAAGTGTTCTTACTTTAAGCCTATTTAAATATTTTTTCAAGTATCTCCACACAAAAATAATCACAAAGAACACAGTCAGAGGATGGTCGTAGCCAATTCTAAGGAGGATTTTTTTTTTATCTTTCTGCCATTTTATAGTTGATTTTGCTGTATGACTTGATGCAGATTCTTGGGAGAAAACAAAATTTCCTTGACAGTAAAGATGTTTACTCTCTTTGATCATGTTCTTCAAAAATTTATTCTGATATTATTTACAACCAATTTTAGCCTTTGATTCTACAAAAAAAGATTTATTTAAGCCTTGAGAGGATATTATCATCCATATCATAACACCTGACGGCCAACTTGCCGTTTGCAAAATAGCTGCATTTTTGCGACGCTTTTCGCTTGAAATATATTGTATTTTGGTTTTTCTAATTGTGAATGATAGATGAAACAGTGCTTCATCTGAATTTATCCATATTTAGTGCCTACCTTTGTGTATTTGTAAATATAGAGGCCAAGAATGTTTTCCTCGTTTCTTTATGGTTTTTGCAGGCATTTGATGACAGACTGGTTAACTCACTTTTTTGTAGCCAATTGGTTTTGTCTGGCGACAAATTTTCAATTGGGACACGTGTAGCTTCTTTGGGACAGAGGATCTACTTCTTTTTCACTAAGGACTTCCTTTAATCCATATTCTCTTCCTGGTTCTGTTGGTTGACAGGCAAATTTTATTTCTTTTCGAAGTTTAGATAGTAATTGATTAGAAAAATATCTTTTCTGAGTTTTAAATAATTTATTTTCAACAGAATCTGGGCAGCCATCTTTCAAAAGCTTTAAAAATTCTTTTTGGAGCCATATTTTACTCTCACTGATAAAAATAGTTCTATTGGTAATCTAAATGTTTAATTTTTAAAATATAACTGACAGTAAATTGATTAAAATTTGCCATAAATAGTGATATGCTTTTAAAATT
>BMAV01018749.1:0-66069 GCA_019973955.1 Trichonephila inaurata madagascariensis | reverse complement strand
CAATGCAAGTGGCCAGAATGGATGGTTAATTTTTACGGTTTGAAAGGGATAGGAATCCAATTCCCCCATTCAACAAATATTTCGTCTTCGATTCTAAACCGCACCCTATTTTTAACAGCATTAACACTCGGAAAATAGTACAACTTAGTTTTGAGTAAGTACGGTATTGTGAAGAACTTTTGAAAGCACACAATAAACCAATACCAATGGAAAAATATCTGTTTAAATTTTTAAAGGTTTCTTGAATAAATTTTAATGATGGCTAAATAAAGAGCAGATCAACACTTTATTTTATTTTTTAATTTACTTATTTATATATTTATTTATTTTTCGTCGACTAAAAATGATTAAATATATTTTTTTAGATTCCTATCAAGTCAATAAACATAAAGTTTTCGGAATTCCTACTCGAATCTATCAATTACAACGACCAAACTAGATTGAAGTATTTCATTGCACGAAGGAAAAGAAATACATTTCAACCGCAATTGAACCCTAAACGCATAGGAAAAGAGTGAAATTTGAGAAGGACAGAATCTATGTCTCAAGCAAGACCACTCTGCTTAATCAGACGACTAAAATAGCAGAGTGATGCATCGACCTCTTGACCACTGAACCGAGGAATAATATCGTCTGCACAGACGGGAATGGAACAAAGGGGGAAGGGATGTGGAATGTCGCCTGGAGAGTGTGTGCCGATGAAGGATGGGCCAAAAGATATATGACCCCCCACCCCCGTGCTACTCAAAAAGATGAATAGGCACCTGTGCGATTGATGATTTTTTTGGAGATCACTTTTTTAGATTATGAGTGGTTGTTGCTTAGAATTGTGTCAATTGATTATTTGGCATCCATAAATGTCTGTTTGTTACATTACCTGGATTTTTTAATTAAAATTTGTCTAAGCACAGTGCATCTATTCCATAATTATTTCCAACAAGAATTGAATATCATATGTTTCCAGTGACAGTTTCAATTTCTCTCATTTTCATCAAATATTTATGTTTGATATTCGACAAAGCTTCAAGTATACAAGAGTCCTTTTGATCGATACTACAAAGTGTTCCGTTAGTAAAAATAGAAGAATAATAGAATAAAACAAGAAATTTAAAATATAATTAGCACATACTTTTTTCTATTTCTAATGAGTAAAGTACAACTTGATGCTTCTGAAGTAAAAAAAAAAAAAAAAGAAAGAAAATATATCCAAAAATAAGAAACAGCAATATTATTGAATGTGAAAGAATTATAAAACATTAAATGGATGAAATTTTTTATTTATTCGTAATTTTTCATGAGTGCTTTAAGTTCTATATATATATATATATATATATTCAGTATTTTATAAGAAGACCTTAGAAACCTTATTGCAAGTTTCTTCTTTTAGTTTTTCAAAATTCTTCCATATTATTTAATTAATTTTGGATTAACTTGATACCAGTTAATTAAAAAAAAACGTATAAATTATTATTTTTAAGATTTTTCATTAAATTATGTTTTCTATTTTTTAAAATTATTACATTTTAATCACTTAAAACAGTTACTTTTAAAAATTTTAGAACATAATATTTTTATGTTGCATCCGCAGCAGACAAAAACCTTTCATTCAATTTTCCTTTTAAAATACGATTACAATGAATGTTATAAAACTAGTAATCAAGTTAAAATAAGTTGATTTACTTGCAACTAAAAAGAAAAAATAAACAAAATATGTAGAGAAGAAGCAGGAAGTGTATTTTTAAGATAATGTAAGATATATTTTAGTAAAAAAGCCAGAATACTGCTCTCTGCAACGAATACAAGATATAGTTTAGAAGAAAAATTGTGTACAATTAAATCATAACCGAGAGCAATATATATAATATATATATATATATATATATATATATATATATATATATATATATATATATATATATATATCAGCTAGTTTTTCTCAAGTTAAATTCTAATTCATGGTCCAACACGTTTAATTAGCGGAGCTATGATTATTTATACATTCTTTATTTTTAAAATATAGTTAACTCCATCCCACGGCTTTTTCCGAGATAAGATCGAGCAGTCAAAATGTACAATTCTGGCTCATCCCCATTGGAGCTCGAGCACTGTGAAAATGTGCACTATACAATCGGTCCTTCCCGAATTATTTCACATGCTTTTTGTGGTTTCAAATATTTGAAAAGTACAACTCGGTGCGATGTTCTGCTGACCCACACATTCCCCAAACAAAGAATAAAACTGATCCAACACGACAGAGTTTTATTTGCTGCTCAAAGATAGACAGTAAAGGTAAGAAGTTTAACAAGATTCTACTGTCCAGAATGCAATGTTGGGTTATGTGTCATACACAATCACAATGTTTCATTAATAATTTCATAATCATTTATGTAAATGACCTATTTGATTCAGGATAAAAGCTAGATATTCTTAGATTTATATTTATTTTATAGTTAGTGTGAATTAACTTTAAAGTCTAATGACTTCTGTGATTCAGAAAGCCAACTTTACAGGTAAATTACTCATTTATTTAGATATATTTTTTACATTAATGTTTGGGAAATTTTGTAAACAAATGTGTGGTGCTATTTTGTGTAAAAAGGTATGTATGCTTGAAAATATGCATAATAATTGGCATTTTTTATCTATAATCCAGAAATAAAGTCTAATATTTACATATATGTGCATGCCTTTTATTAAGTTCTTACTAGTTAAAATGGAATGCATTTGGTGGAATGTCGGCAAAACCACTGTATATATATATATATATATATATATATATATTAAAAAAAGTCTAATATAGCCGAATTAAAACCCAAAGAAAAATAATAGTTGTTATCAAAACAAGGTGACGAAGTCACGAATCTTTGTCATTTTCTGGTCTTTTGTTTTTGTGATGCATCTTTAAAGAAGCATCACAAAAACAAAAGATCGACATATTAGTAAATTAAGCGTCTATTGTAGATACAAAAGTAAACTACCTTGTAACATTTGACAGTCAATACTTTATTTTATCCCAAATCACAGCATTTGTCTTTCCATTCATTTTAATACTTGCAAATGATTTTCATGTCTTCTATCTAATACTGTGGGCTACTGATAATCACTGAGCTATATCTGAAAAAAAGGTATAGGATCAAAATATATTTAAATTCGTATTGCTCCATTATAAAAATATAAATATTTGTTTTAATAATTTATTACTAAATTATAAATTTTAATTCGGTCTTTAAAAATTAACTTTAATAAGTCAATAAAATTAAGATAAACATTAGCTTCTGAATAGATGACAAAACAGTCTTTGAATGTATTTTCTACCGTTTGTTTTTCTATTCATCTGTTGTCAAAAAAGTCACTTTCGTAACAAAAATCTGAAAATACATTAAACGTTCAAGGTTTTAGAAAATAGATTACTTATGAAACCATGAGTTCGAAACCATGAAATCTAAATCGTTCCAGTAATTTATCTCTTTAAATCATGGTTTCCATATGTTTCCGAGCTGTATGTAAAGAAAAAAATATTATTATCAAACAATGGGATGCTCAGAAAACCTAACTACAAGTTTTTTTTACAGGAGTAAGTATGACGTAGATGCTTTAAAAGTGATGTACATGCTCATGAGGAACTCACGTTACTTGTTACGATTTAAAATTATGAGCATGTTTTACAGCATGAACTCTTTGTAATTATATCATTTATTCATATTTTATATCATTTAAAAATAAAAAGGTTTTTTTTAAGACTCGCATTTACACACATGCGTCTGTAGAATGTCATCATGAAATTAGTTCCTTTTCCGGGGGGGCAATTCCGAAAAGAAGGGAATACCCAAAAATAAATTACAGGGAAACCCCTTTTCGAGTGTTGTGTTGTTTTAATAGAAATTAATAAATTTTTCCCGATTCAAAATTTAAAGTCCCCGGTAAGGTCCCCTTTGGCCAAAGGATTGTTGAAAAATTGTATTACCAAGCACATCCACGGATGCGATAAATAATCACAACCTGTATTTTACAACCTCTTATACATTGAAATAAACCTAAAATGTTCGACAAACTAAGCATAAGAGATCACATGTTGCATTAAAATGATTCTGTAATGATTGCACGTGCATAAACAAATTAATCTAAACATTTGAATTTTCAATCATGTAAATATTTTTAAGTATTTTATCGACATGAAAAACTAAACATCAATCTGTGCTGAAAATGTGAAATAATATGTACAACTCTGATCTGTGTTTGTATTTCATTTCCAAAGTGACCGTAAATATTTTACAAGGAAAAATAATAAATACGAAACCGAAATAAAATAAGAAACAGATAAAATAATTAAAACGGTTAAAAATTGCCCTTTTTTCTCATATTCCCATTGCACACATGTGCTCTAGTAATAAATGCTTTATAATACAAAATCATGATGCTCCAATATGGAATTGAATTGAAACAAAATACACTACGTGTGTTATAAATGCATTTAAAATAGAATTCTAAACGTATGGTAAGAGCCAAATACTTTTATTCAGGTCACTCTAAAAAGGGGAAAAAAAGATTGGAAATTTGGGTTCGGCCAACCTCTCCTTTTCCCAAATGGTTTTAATAGAAAGGGATTAACAAAAATTTATAAAAGACGTCCGCCCCAAGATTTTTCCCCATGAACGTCCCCTTTAAATAATTTAAACCAATTTTAATTTTTAAACTCCACGTGGGGGTAATTCATTTGGGGACAAAAGGGGGGTTTCTTCCCAAAAATTTTTCTTGCTCCAGTCCTGTTTGGGGCCAAAAGCTTTATGAAGGGGTCGTGCCTTAACTTTTTGGCCTTAAATTCTCATTTTTAATGAAATTCTTTTTTCGCCTTCTGAAAGGGGTTTAAAATTACTAGTGTGTCCCCTATAGCATTTGAATTGTTTTGAATTTTGAGAAAAAAATATAATGAATCAGTCAATCAAATAAGCCATTTTTCTGAATTTTTTTTTATAAAATGGTTTGTTTCTAATCAATAATTATTTTATGTATTCTTCGTTTGGGGCCACAAAACTCCCACAGTGAGCCCGACTGCCACCCTTTTTTCCCTATTTTCTTGGATTTTTTGGTTTATATGCTTTTTTTCCGTTCCCCCAACTTTAATTTAGTCAATCTAAAGGGATATGTTTTCATGGATATGGAATGCAGGGAATGGGTGTGGGTCGCAGATCTTTAAAATAGGGAAATATTATTTTGAAAGGCAATCCCTCTTTTATTACGGAAAATTGGCCAAAAACAAAAAAAAAATTACCCAGGGGCAGGAAAATTAATAACATGATAACAATAATAAGAAATGGCCCCAAATTTTTTTCCCAAAAATTTAAAAAAACCCAAAAAGCCAAAAAGGAAAATTCCCAAAAAACATATGATTTCCTTTTTGATCCCGGGGGACAGCTATTGCACCATGTGGTCACGCATCGAATAATCTAAAATCGCGAACTACATATTTTTTAAGTTTTTAAAAAATTTAACTTCTGTTAGGTGGTTAATTAACAAATATTTAATTACGGAAAGAAGGCTATCCCGGGGTTTTGGGGCCCTTTTCAAAATTTTAAACCCCCCCACCAAATTAATGAATTTTCATACATATATAACTAATTTATGTGATGATGTGAGGCGTATGTGTGAAGCTGGACATTTTTACATACTGAATTTAGGTATTATTCAAGTAATTTAAAATTTATCAGTCCTTTCTTAAAACTCTCAAAAACCCTAAAAAAATATTAAACTTGGGAAACTAAACCCAAATTTTAGAAAAATTTTAAAACGAATATAAAAATTTTCCCAAAACTCCTAATATTTAAAAAAAAATCAAAAATTAAAAAAAAAAAGCAAAAACAGGGAAAACTGTATTTTTTTTAAAATAAAATAAATCATAAAATAAATGATAAACTCATAAAAATAACTTTAAATTTAATTAATAATATTTAATAAAACAAAGAATAAAAAAGAAAAAAATTCTTACAATGATACCACAACAAAATTACTTAAAACTAAAATATATGATTTTTGCCCTGAAATTTGTTACTAAATGGCCAGTTGTTACTCTCCAAAACCACAAAAAAATTATTATGTTTTGAAAATAATACATTTTTCTATGCAATGTCGATTCTGGTTATGATTTTTATGGAATTAATAAATAAGAGATATAGAAATTTAAATAGTAATTCATAGTTAGATTTATTAGAGTGGACTATTTATATCATGTCCTTACATCGTAATTTTACATTATATAACCGTCTAGAGAGATTAATTTTTAATACTTATTAATGATTCTACTTATCAACTTTATTTTTCAAGCTTTGAGTTTGCACTTACATCAATGAATTTATTAATATCTTATTTATCGTATTTTAAATCGAGCAAGAAATTTAAGTGTTCTTTAAGCACTAACAGGTTCCTTTTCTTTTTTTTTTTTATTAATACTGGATTTAAAATAAATATTCCTTGAATTCCATATAACTTCGGTTAGTATATGAAGAGATATAAGGAAAGCTTGGATCTCTCTTCATAGCTAATTAATATCTATCTATATATATAAATATCTCTATATATCTATCTATATATATCTATATCTATCTATATCTATCTATATATCTATCTATCTATCTATATCTATCTATATCTACTTCTATATCTATCTATCTATCTATCTATCTATCTATCTATCTATATCTATATATCTATATATATATCTATCTCTATATCTATTTATATCTATCTATATCTATCCATATCTATCTATATCTATCTATATCTATCTATCTATATCAATCTATATATAATCCCATATGTGAAAATTAACATCAAGTACAAGTCTTTACATCTTCAAGTATTAAATTAAACACCCAATTCATTCTCAGAACAGATGCTCGAAGCAAATCACTTCTAACCCCTGATCATTATTTTTTGTGGTCCATATGTCAGCATTAACTTTCAATTACAATTCATAAAATAAGAGATGCTTCACAGATCTGGGTACAAGTGGTAAAGCACTTATAATTTAAGTTTGGTGTCCTTTTCTCTGAGCTACAAACATGTAGATGGTCTCGCTGAATAAAAACCGTTTTTAACAAAAAAGCTTAGTGTTAACTTAAAACATGTCATATATATATATATATATATATATATATATATATATATACAAAAAATAGAAATGCAGTAAATACAAAGACATACGTTAAACAGCATTTAATAAAGCTCTCTTTGGATACATATTTCATTCATAGATTAAAGGCAGCGTATTGTTCATTGAATACATTTTGAGAAATGTTTCAATGGTTATTTCAAAGCTCATTGTGTTAAGTAAATATTTACAAAGAAAGTATTTTTCTTTTCATTGAAATAATTATTACCTAAATAAGTAGAAAATAATGAATGCATTTTTCAATTAAAAATATATTCATTAAAAACATTTGGATATAATATACAAGATGTAATTTAAAGGGAATATCAATCATGTGCGAATGGTTCTTAACAATGTTTTTTTTTTTAATCTATATTAACTTAAAAGGCATAATTTTGTTTTACATTTTAATTAAGTTTCTTTCATTCGGGTAGTTTTGAAAGGAGGTTTTTGAGTTATTTTTTGTTTCTTAAAAAAAAGCTTTCTTTCAATGCGAAATTACAGTGAGCTCATACAAATTATCAAAGGAGAAATGTATTAAATAATTATTTTAGAAATCGTTTCTTGACATTTTTCATTACATTTGGAACCAAAAAGAATCCCCATTGGATGAACACAGAGTTTATATTTCTTCTACATAACATAAAGACTGGTAATTCTTAATCTTTTATGCTTATAAAAATAATTTAACAATACTACCACGAGGAGCTAAATATTAAAAAAAGTTCCGTATCGAGTTTGAGTTGGGTGTTTAGAAATTGCACCATAATAATGATGTATAAATGAAGAACTTTTTTTCTATATGTCTGTTATGGCTTATACGTTTTGTATTTTAATATGTTATTCTAAAAATATATCATTTCACGAAATGTGCACGAAATATGCAATTAAAATTTCCTTTATCCTTAGATTTTTATTACTTTTAGATAAAATTAGACATTGCAATTATGTTTTAAAAAAATTTAAAATATATGGATTGGTATAAAATTTCAATTATTCTTTAAATGTGCTTCGTCTATTGAATGAACAAAATTTCAAGTATATTTCCACTTGAATCAAGAATACAGATAATTATACAAACATACTCTCAGCCATTCCGCTACCTTTAAAAGTTAACAAATCGCAAAACTTTGAGCTACTATACATATGATCTAAATTCTTTGTATTCTCCTATTCGTACACTGCCAAATTAATACATGCCTGGACCGATAGGTAGAGATGTCAGCATCGTGTAGATTTTGTATGACATGAAATTCGCTGACTTAAGTAATAACTTGTAAGAAGGCTTAGTAACCTAGAGGCCGGAGACAAGTCAAATTTGGCATATTTTTTTGTATTATATTTTGATGATGGACAAACTTTGATTGAAGAAGAAAAGAAAATTGATAGAATCCTTAAAATGAAAATCGCAGAAAGGGTCTGCCGTATAGCCGCATTTGGAATCATTCATGGGAAACTATCTAATAGTATTGAAAGAGAGAGAGAAGAAGAGAAAAGAAGAGTAAAAGAAGTTACACAATTCACTGTTTGCAGAAGAACAGTCAAATTTTCAGTAGAAGGAACAAAATAAAAGTTTGCCCAGCATGCATAATATGGTTGCACGAAATTTTTCTTTTGTCATCTATATGTCTTTTGATTTGAATAAAATGTGATTTGTGCCTAGCTGAGTAAAAAGACAAAAATAAGAAATTAGAATGAAACACGATTTTCCGCTTGTGTAGCTGTCTTGAATTTTTAAATAATGTAGAAGTTTAGCACATTTTTTTTTTTGAATTACATAATTTTTAAAAGCCTGACACTATTCCTCAAAATCAAAATGTGAAGTTTAGGATATAAAGCGAGATGTGATAGAAATTAAACTGTGAATTCAAAACTTTATTTGTTCGTTTGTTTATTTTTTGTTTATAAAACTCAAAAAAAACCTTTCTTTGTTGCAAAATTACCAACATTTTGGAATTTCATTTGAATTTAATTTTCAACAGAAATAATGGTAACACATATATTTTTTTTTTATTTTAAAATGTCACCTTTTGCAAAGCATAAAACCAATGTTTCAAATAACAAATGAAATTCTGGATTGGTGCTGGTGACACATTCTGGCACTCTCATGCCAGATATGCTTGGAACTCAGCCTTTGCTGGAGGGTGATTAGCTGAAATCTTTCATCCAAATGATGCTCAATCGCATTTTTATGACCATATACCGGATCAATGCATGTCCTTGATATCCTTATGTTCAAGATGTTCAAATGACAATTGAGGATTGTCAGGTTTCATGTTGTTCTCCATAAATAAAAAGTGTGTGTGTACTTATGTAAGCACGTAAGAAGTTATACTTCTTTGGCGTAACAAGATTAAAATATTTCTAAAAATCTTTTGCAGGGCAAGCTGGGCCAAGGACGAAAGGCGGCCACGAGCAGAGTTGAACGATACTAACCTTCGACCAGCCAAACCCGAGATAATCACTATTTAAATAAATTTAAACATCCCCGCACACAGGGACAATAGGACCAATAATATGGGGAGGGGGTCGAAGGCGGGAATGTCTGCCCCGATCTGCATATTTCTAGACAAAGCATTTTCGTATCCTTTTCTACGGAACTCAAAACAAACGTTCGCTGACGCGGGGGTATAGCTCAGTGATAGCGCATTCGACTGCAGATCGGGTGGTCCCCGGTTCAAACTCGGGTTTCCCTTCTTCAGGGAAGTGATGAGAAATATTTTTCTGAGAATTTCGAAGGCGGGAATAATTTGTCCCGTTCTGTATATTTCTAGACAAAGCATTTTCGCATCCGTGACAGTGTGCGCGCGCATTGTAAAAATTTACCCTCATCCTATTTCTCTAACGCGCCAAACGATGTATGGCTTCAAAAACTGTAGATATGTAGTAGCACAGAAAATATATATACGAGCGAGAGGTTCCAGAACTTCATCTGTGTGTGTACCTTATTATAAATACAGAGAACCTCCTTTGAAAAGATGAAGGCTTGTGGATTCAAAAAATGTTGTTATATCAAAGATTCTAAAACGTAATCGATGAGAAAATGATCTAGTTCTCCGATGTGATAAGGCTCACCATTCTCTCCAGATGGCGTCAACCAGTTTATAAGCTGAATCACACACACACAATTCACCTCATGCCTTTATTGACTTCCTATTCAGTTCCTATGTTTCTCATTTCATCGCAAACGGGTTCTTGTTTACAGAAAAATCAAAGGGGAATGTGTGTGTGTGCTATCATCTGAAGGTTTAGGCAAAATGATAAATTTTTCTGAATCATCTGTAGCCTCTCTGCACGAAAATAATCATTTCCATTCTTACAGAAAGATCTAAATACAACGGCCGGTTATGTATTGCAAATAAGGTCATAAATATGTCCTTTAAACGTTTGTAATTCATTTTGCTTATTGCAACTATTTATGAGCGTTTTCAATAGAACTGAAGTTTTCTGAACTTGTAGATTTGGAACATTTACGATACTAGATATCTCTTTTCATGTTAGAACAATTCCTAACATTTTAATGATTCTGTCTTCCACTAAAAATCAATTTGACTTCTTGAAACAATAATTAATCATTTGAAATGTGGAAATAAGGACAAATGGAATAATGTTAAAAAGATACATTCATAGTCAGATATTTCTCATAAAGTATTTTATTTTGATAAATAAGTTTGAAATAGATGATTTTTAAGTGTAACATTCTGTCAACGATAACTTGAAATGTAAGGCTTTGAACGTTTTAAAAACATATTTTAAACAACATTAATTTCATTTTGTTTAAACATGAAATTATTTTTACAATTCATGTTTATAGTTGAAATATATTTGCATACAATATAGGTGACATAACGGTATAAACGTTCTTCAAAAAAATGTAATGTATAAACAGAAAATTTGAGGAAATTTATGAAAAAGTTTTCAACTATTATTTTTTGGAGACGTTACACAAATTATAGGGAAGATTTCAAGCCAATTTAAATTTACTTTTAGTTATACAATTAGATAAAAGGTACTTTAATTTCAATAAATATTTAGTTTTAGATGAAAGATATGCTACTAACAAAATAGATTCAGTTTTAGATAGATGGAATGCTTGTCGATGTACTGTAAATATAATGAAACATATCTTTTTAAATTTAAAATTAAATAAATAATATAGTTAATCAAATCTAATTAGCCACAAATTCTAAAACGCACCCCAAATTATCAACAAGTTTTTGTGGAAAATAAAAAATAGTGTACAATTATTTATCCGTATTCAGTTTTATGAAATTCAAACAAATTTAAAATCAAAACTAATAAGAAAGAACCAATTAGTTATTTTACTTTAACTGTTCACTTAAACGAATATTTTCCTTTTTATTCTAAACCACACCCAATTAACGAGAGCATTGACATTAAAAAAAAAGTGCGGCTTAGATTCGAGAATATTAAACCGAAAATTGTTTAAAGCAAAAATTGGTTAACATATCAACTCATAGTTCTTAACATTATTTAATTTTAAAAAAATTATTAAATTACCACATATTTTTTGAAGCAAAATGAAAATAAGTTCTACATTTCTAAGAGAGTAAAATGTATACAAAAAATATGATACAAATACAAAGTTGAATTGAATTAAAATTCCATGATTTCTATTTGAACATGCCCATTCGAAATAAAAAAAAACACTGTTTATTTATGTTTAATTAATTTAAATTCTAACGAAAGTTTTGAAATAATTTTGCTGAAATTTCTATCTTTACTCTAAAGCAATAGGTAATAAACTCATTTTTGTTAAAAATTACCGTTGAAGAACAGACGGTGATATTGATTGATAAGCATTGTGTGTTCTTAGAATAGAGCGATTTTTAAATTTAAATTATTCTAAAAATTTTGATAAATAAATAATATTATTGTTTTTTTTTCCCTATAGAATAAAAAACGTTCATCATTGGAAAATTATGAAGGTATCAGAAAAGAGTAGCAAGTATGAAAGGATTATTTTATTTAATATTTTTATGTGATACACTATACCCATGTAAAAGAATAATATATATACACATTTTTTTTTCAAACAGACTTAGTTTAACATTAAATTTACGTGGACATTTAAAAACTGTGTTTTTAATTTTCTGATTCAATTCAAATATCGTGAAATGTAATGGACTGAACTGAATATTTCCGTATATTTTATTTTTGTTTTTATATCTATTTAATTCCTTTTTAATATAATAATGATAGTTTTAAAAAAGTTATTTACCTTCTTTCATATCAGAACTTATTCAAGTTTATTTTAAAAATGCATTAAAATTTATTTTATTCTATTGGTGGCTGTTCAACTAATCAGTAGCTATTCCACATGTATGATGATAATATGGACAATTTGAATCCATTAATGAAAATATGCGCACGGAAATAGCTTTTGCTTGTCTGTATATGGCTAGTAACCAATTACATATGCTAGATCCTTTGCTATTTACCTCGTAATTTTGAAATATGGCAGAAAAAGAAAACTACAGAGGTGATATGCCAACCTCTATGGTATTCCAATCCAACCCATACCCACAGGAGAACCAGTTTAATGTGCACAGTCTTCCTATAATGTGTCTCAAATGGAATAAATGAATATTAACATCGCTTTTGGCGAAGGACTTCGTAATTTTGAACAGTGGTTAAGTGGCGTGGTCGCGACACCAGAGAGAGAGAGAATTGGTACCCCCACCCTCTTCTAAATACCACACCACACGAATGGGAGGATATTTGAGTTCCGACAGAATTAATGAGCATTATCCTCTACACGGCGGGTCATTAGTGGTACTAAGCTCGAACTCATGACACTCCGGCCGTTACCTTGACCACTAGTCTATAGTGACTACGCGCCTTAGTTGGACTCAAAATATAAACCAGTGCGACGCTTAAAGTATCTTCATTTGCGAGCTAGTTGTCAAAACTACGTAACGTTGGCAATCTCCTAACTGCGTTTGTTACAAATTTGCAAGGGATTTCTTCCATGGATAAATTCATGAGCGGTTATGCACGGGAAAAATATTTCTATAGCAATAAATTGTCAAAAATCTTATTTAGAAATATTTGCTGATTTGAAAATGCGCTTCCCTCTTATTTCCTTTTCTTCAAGGACGATAAATACGTTTGAATGCATTAATATTTATGCAAAGCTCTTTACTGATAAAATTACAAGTAAATCTCTTTAAGCTAAGAATGATTTGCTTTGTACTTTGAGTACATTATTTATATCCAGGAAGAATATTTATCAGGCGTATTTTTATGCATGTTTTTGTTCCTCAGAAGAGGAAAAAAATATATTGAATAAAAGACTCGTGTCTAGTGGGGTTTATCTATTTTCTTCAAATGTTTTTCTTTTTCAAGGATGTAGTCTGTCTTTTTCGACTTACGCAAAATAAAAATAAAATAACTGTAATTGCCCGAGATATCTAAAGAAATGTTTTTTGAGTTGGTTGAATGCAACGAAATAAATATTCTGAATTCTTTTATAAAAAAGAGGATTTTTTTTTCAAAATGTAAATTATATAATTTGTGAAATAAAAATAATTTTAAAAGTCACTTTTTTTTTTTTTAAAAAAGATATAGGGTAAAGTGTTCTTGTGTATATTTTGAAGAAAATCAGCAAGATTTATGTTTAAATTACACACAAAGAATAACTTCAACATATATTTTTATCCAAAATTTTTAAAAAGTTATGAATACGTACATTTAACTACCTTTAAAAGGCTAATACAAAGTAGCTAAAACTGAAGAAAATGAACATTACAGACGGATTTATAAGTCAATCACCACACTTTTTAGACACACACATTTGTGCTCTCTCGAAACCTTACATGCTATTCAGACAATTATTTTATGAATTTATTTATCCTAGATGTCTCGTAGGGTAGCATGCCAACATAAACTCCACATATAGTTCTTATGCTTTTAATACACGTTTTTAACCTTTAAATTTTATTACTTTGTTCAATTTTTTTTTAATAACAACTGCGTGATAAGGATAAGCATGATTATTACGTATTTTTAAATATTACATTTAAAATATATATGTTATATATTGTGGAATATAGCTTGACTATATATATATATACATTGGTGTGCAAAACTTAAGCAAGAGGTGGGTTTATTACCATAACTTCACGAAAAATCATCTGAGAGACATGAAATTCTGAAATGAGGGAGAGTATTATGTACGTAAAGGATGACGAAAGCATCGGCACTGAAAAAGGAATAAAACGCATTCGGTATGGAATCAAACAAAAACAAGCTTTATTCAACGCATAGTATCGTGACTCATGATTGTCTATCCAACAGGAAGAACAACAAGCAGATGTTCCTTAATATAGTATATGCCCTCCCCTTACTACAATGGTTGCTTTGCACCGTCTCCGCATACTCAGAACCAGCTGGTGCAACATTTCTTGAGGTAGGAGTGCCCATTCCTCAATCAACATCTGTTTGAGTTGTTGGTTGTACTCCGGATGACGTGAGCGTGTGGCAAGACGTCTCCCCAAAGCATCCCACACATGTTCGATGGGATTTAAATTTGGGGAGCACGCTGGCCAATCCATTCGAGTTATATCTTCACTTTCCAGCAGCTCCTCAACAGCAAGAGTGCGATGTGGCCGTGCATTGTCATCCATAAAAATGAAGGTCTGGGCCAATGGCACCTCGGAAAAGATGCACATGGGGAAGAAGTACCTCCTCACAATAGCGATCCCCGGTTACAGACCCTCTGTCGAAAATGTGAAAATCAGTTCCGCCGTTCAGCATAATACCAACCCAGACAAGAACTCCAGGACCACCGTAACGATGTCTTTCCTTGATGTTACTGGGATAAAACCGGGTCCCGATCTCTCTCCAAATCAAACGCGTTGAGAATCGCTTCTGGTACTGAACCGACTCTCATCCGTAAAGAGAACACGACTCCATTGATCAGTTGTCCAGTTTTTGTGCTCTCTGTCCCACTGTAAACGGTGGCTTCGGTGGCCATCTTTCAACGGGAGGCAGCGTTCAGGACGGCGGGTGAACAGGCCCCATTGTGAAGGCTTCTGGCCACAGTAAACCTCTACACTTGACGACCTGTTGCTGTAAAGAGTTTCTGAGCAATGGCGCTTGCTGACTGCTGCCGAACTTTTTTCGCCTGCAGGATGATATATCGGTCATCCCCTGCAGGGTTTTCGTCCTCGGGCGGCCACACCAACCTTTTTAACAGCTTTACCTGTGGTTTGGAACGCTTTCCAAGCGCGCGAAACGACACTTTTGTTGATTCCGAACTCTGCAGATACACTGGTGACAGTACGCCCCTCCTCCAGCTTTCCGATTATTCTTCCACGTGTGAAGTCGTCCAGGTGATTTTTTCTAGCCATATTTCACGAACTGACTCACTGGTACTTGCAGAGAATATGGTGAATTGAGTCTCCGTCCTTCATTTCATTCAAATGTTGAGCAGCGCGCGCCGACATCACGTGTTTTGCGTACGCTCACATCGCTTCTGACGTTTTGTTCCTGATATTTGCATACGCATGACGTTTCTACTGACTTACGTGTTCCCTCTACTGATCTCCAGACCTCCTTTTCTGCAATTTCATGGCTATCTGCTAAATTTTTACATTGTTCTTAAGTTTTGCACACTTTGTATATATATATATATATATATAATTGTGTAAATTGGCACAGAAATTCTGAGTTGGCATATAAAAAAACTAAAAATTTTTTAAAAAATACAAAAAAATGTGTGAGTTGTTTTGAAAATCAGAATTTTTTTCCTTCTAAAGCTTGCGATGGTAGAATTTTTAAAACTCGAATTTTTTGGAACTCTAAATTTTATAAGAATTTATCTCGTACAGCAAAACGTAATATTCATGTTTTAGATTGTATAAATAAAGAACAAAGAGATAAAGATTTTAGTAACATATTGGAAACTAAGTTTTTCAGAGATATCCATGATTTAAAACTAAAATTCAAATCTTGCACTGATAAGAGATGCAAGGCGTGTGTCATGATGAGGGTTTAAAAATGTTTAAAATTTTTTTTATTTATTGGGGTTTTCCCAACTAACCAAAAAGCTATTCCCAGTTAAAAATATACTTTAAATCCTTTAAATTTAAAAAAGGGGAAATTTTTTTTCTTAAAGGGTTTAGAAACCCAAATTACATATGCTAGACCCTTTTTGCTATTTACCTCGTAATTTTGAAATATGGAAAGAAAAAGAAAACACAAAGTTTGGGCCCCCTATGGTATTCCAAAAAACCCTTTACCCACAGGAGAAACCAGTTTAATGTGCACCAGTTTTCCCCTATAATGGGGCCCCAAAGGGGAATTTTAAATGAATTTTAAAACCCCCGTTTTTGGCGAAGGATTTCGTAATTTTGAACAGTGGTTAAGTGGCTTTCCCCAAAAACCCAAATTGGAACCCCCCCCTTTCTAAATACCACAAAAAATGGGGGGGGATATTTGAGCCCGACAGAATTAATGAGCATTACCCCTTTACACGGCGGGTCATTAGTGCAGGCCAATCAACCCCCAGGGGCCCAATTTTTCGGGCCCGTTACCTTGGGCCCCAAAACAAAACCGTGGCTTAAACGCCTTATTTGGATTTTTCAAAATCTAAACCCAATGCGCGAAATTTAAAGGGGATTTTTTCCCATTTTCGAGCAGTTTCAAAAAATACTAACTTGGTTTCCCCCAAAACCTTTATTTAAAATTTTGGTAAGGGGATTTTTTTTCCAAAGGAAAAAATTTAAAAATTTTTGAAATGCAAAAAAAATTTTTTTGGAATAAATTCGTAAAATCTTTTTAAAATATTTGCTTTTGAAAATTTCCCCCTTTTAAAATTTTTTTCCCTTGGAAAAAAATATTTAAGGCTTAATTTTTATGAAAAGTTTTTTTTGAAAAAAAAAAAATTTTTAATAAAAATGTTTGCTTTTATTTTTTTTCCAAATTTTTTTTTTTTAAAAAATTACGCCACTTACGAAAATAAAAATAAAAAAACTGAATTTTTTAAAAAAAATGTTTTTTTTTAAAAAGTAAATTTAAATTTTTGAAATTTTTAAAAAACATTTTTTAAAAAGTCATTTTTTTTGAAAAAAAGATATGGGGTAAAAGGTTTTTTGGTGTATATTTTCAAGAAAACGAAATTTTATTTTAAAATTCCCAAAGAAAAAAATTCAAATATATTATTTATGAAAAAATTTTAAAAAAAATATGAATAGGGACTTTTTTTAACCCCCTTTTAAAAAAAGGCAAATACAAAGAAGCTAAAACTGAAAAAATTTTTAAAAAAACCGTTACAGACGGATTTGTCAATCATTTTTTTTAGACACACACATTTGTGCTCTCCCCAAAAACCTTTACATCTTTTAAAAATTTTTTTTGATTTTATTTATCCTAGATGTTTTCGGGCAGCATGCCAACTTTAACCCCCTTTATATTTTTTATGCATTTAATACACGTTTTTACCCTTTAAATCTCATTAATTTGTTCAAATTTTCTTAATAACAACTGCGTGATAAGGGTAAGCATGATTCGTACGTATTTTTTAAATATTACATTTAAAATATGTATGTTATATATTGTGGAATAAATCTTGGCTATTTATATGTAAAGATGTATGTTTCAGAAATTTATTTTTAAGTATAACATTTATTTGTGAGAATTAATATTTCCCCGCTACTAATTGTGTTTCTCATAATGTGCAATAAATTTCAATTTATATGGAATAAATTTCCTGTGTAGATGTCATTGTTTCAGTTTCAGTTTTAGAAATAAAATTCTTATGATTTTTCTTTATTTTTAGTTATTTTATACATTGTGGAATTGCTTTTTGTTTTACTTTGTGTTGTTTTCGCAACCATTCTTTGTTTCTGGTATTAAATTATTATATTTAAACTATATTCAAGAAATTATAAAGCCTCATTTACTTAAAGTTTTCCTCAAAACTACTCAGTTCATTCACATTAATTTGACTATTTGTCAAAAGAAAGAATAACTACCTGCAAAACGACTAACCTGAATACTAACCTGCGAAACTTGCAGGAGGAGAGTGAATTATGCTTCTGAAGGACTTCAGTGGGATGTTGAGTCATGCCGACTCCAGTACTTTGGCCAGCTACGCTAGTTTATGAAGGGTGAGGATCCATGGGCAAAAACCCAAAAGATTTTTCGATTACGATTAAGTCAGAGGGAGTTGGGGCCATTGGAAAAGAATGGTAAACCCTTATCACCCCCCTCCTTTTTGCAGTTAGATGCTATCTTCCTAAGGAAAAATATAGGGTTGGACACGGCCCACAAGTACAAATGTGTACGTGTATTAAGCCATCGTACCTTCCACAACGATGAGTGAACCCAAAGAATACCAAGAAAATATTAACCAGACCATAACGCTCGCTTTAGAGGATTCGCTTTTAGAGGATTTAACACCGTATAAGTCAACGTCCATCAATCAAATTGCGCATAAAACGTGATTAATCTATTGGAAAACGCTGCCTGTCACCACTCAGTGCACATCCAGTTGCTGTACTGGTGTGAAAATTCCGGCTTTCGTTTCCGATGAACAGCTGTCAGCACAGGAACATGAACCAGGCGTCAGCTTCACAAGCCCAGACTCAGCGACGTTTGCTGGACAGTAGTTTAGGAGATACTGTTGGTATTCATTGGTTCTTCTGCGTGGTTATTTCCTCAACGGTAGCACCTCTGTCATATGTGGTCCCTGGCGCACCACATTTATCACATCGCTTATTTTCGGCTGTTTCCTTTTGCCATGCACGGCATGTTTTTACCACGGGGGAAAAGGGAAACAGTTCAAAAACCCAAGCCGTTTCGGAAACGTCCCCCTTTTGGCTAAAAAAGGTAATGTTCAAAAACCCTTAGGGGACGCCGGAATTTTGCTCCACTTCTGCATTTCGAAAACAAAGGCCAAATGTTTTCCTAAGCACCAAACACCATTTATATAAGGCCTTTAACTGTGGGGGGCTGTCACCCCCCTCCTGTGATTCGTTACTTAATATCGACGTCAAAAGAATGGTTTTTTATTAATGCGACTGCGTTATTAAATTTTTTGTTAAACACGGCAAAAAACTGTGAAGAGCAATTTTTAAAACAATATATAGAATTATCAGCTTCTTTTCCCCTAAATTTTTTTATCCTGCTATTTTTATTATTCCTAAAATTTTCTTTCGTAGTTCGGGCCCCAAATTTTGAATATTTTTGGAAACATTTAGAAAAAGGGTTTTTTTCTTCTGATTCAATTTTGTGTTGTTGAAAGAAATGCTAATTCATCAATTGCTTAAATTATATTTGTTGTAACGAGACTAAAAAATCATTTAATTTCAGATTTTTTTGGGAAATTTTTTTTATTTTTACTTTAAAAAAAAATTGGGGGATCGAGAGAAAGCATTAAAACCCCGTAAAAATTTAACCGTATGTCGGGGGAAATAAATGATTAGTTTATGAAGTTTTGAAAATATTTTTTTATGTTATAAAATGCGTAAAAGGGTTTTATTTATGTTATGTAGGTCATCAAAGTGATTACCCCAAAAATCCTTTTTGTGAATGAGACTCGTTGTCATTAAAACATAATATAAAAAAAAAGAGCCTGAAATATGATGACATAATTTTGTGAAAAGAAATTGGGGAAAAAGTTTTTTAATTAGCCCCTTTTTAACATCGAATTGTTTCCCATATAAAATAACGATTATAAAATCATTACCAAAAAAAAAAAATGATAAAAAAAATTTTTTCGGATTCCCAGTTTATCCAATTCAAAAGAAAAAAAAGGGGATTTTCTAAGACCTGACAAAAAAAAAAACCAATTAAAAAATGAAAATTTAAGTATTCTATGGAATTAAGAGTAATAAAATTTTTTTACTTTTTTTTAAAAAAAAAAAATACCATTTTTCCCGGGCCAAAGAGACAAAAAACTAAATATGGGGTTGAAAAAATGTCGGAAAATTTGTAATAGAAGGGTATAATAAAGCTTGGAGTTTTTTTTTATATTCCCCCCCCCGGGACTACCCCCTTTGAAAATTTTCCCCAGTTACAAAAAAAGGTTTTGGGAAAAAAAAATTTCATTTGGGATCACTAAAATTAAAATTTTTTTAAAAAATGAAAAACTAAAAAAATTTTTTTTAATATGTGCATGTAGAAATTATCAAGTCTGCATTTTCAATAGAAAAAAGTTTAAAAATTTTGGGACAACCACCTGCATACCCTTAACATTTTTCCCCTGTTTTAATTTTTTTTTTACCTATTTCCCCTTTAAAAAAAGTTGTTAATTGTAAATTTCTAAGTGACTTTTGTTGAAATAAATCTAGTAGAAAACACATTATATATATATATATATATATATATATATATATATATAATATATATATATATATATATATATATATATATATATATATATTTTGTGTGTGTGTGGTGTGTGTGTAAAAAAAACTTATGTTATTTTTTTTCGTGGCAAAAGTGGGATGTTGTTAATACGAACGAAAGGTAGGGTGATGGGTGGTGGTGGGGGGTGAATCCTGTATTACGAGGCGAGTGGGGGCCCTTTATAGAACTGACGAGGCAGTTTGGGAAAAGTTAATCCATTTTATTCAACATTTAGGTGTTTCCACATCACAAGAAGAAAAATAATGCCCACAAACACAGAACAAAGAACACAAAAAGTGCGGCAGCCCGGTTGTTTCCATGTTTACGGTGAAAGCAGAGAGGCGATAAAAGAGGGCTGTCCAGAGTCTCGCTATTTATATGCAGGGGGACACCGGATTTAAGAGGAAGACGGATGTAGTTTCAACACCCCCCGGTAGACGGGTAGCCAATTAAAATAATTACATGGTTGTCCTGAAGGACGGGACAAAAAATTCAAGGCAAAACCGATTAAATTATTGAATTTTTAAATTTTCCCCCCGCAAAAAGGCGTGTGTGTTCCAGGGCCCTTATTCCAAATCTGTATCGTACAGAGATACCGTTTTAAAAATTTAAAAAATTCAGTTTTCCATTTTTTAAAAAAAAATTTCCCCTTAAATTTAAATATTAACGTAGAAATATCCAAAAATTTTCAAAAATAAAAAAAAATTTATATAAACATCCACCCAATCTTTTTATTATTAACTCTGAATTCAAAATTATAAAAATTTCCCAAAAAAAACAGAAAAAAATTTTCTTAAAATAGATCCAAAATTTTTACAAGAAATGAGGGTGAAAACCGACTAGGAAAAAAAATCTTCAGAGATTGACCCACACCTTTTCAAAAAATCATTAAGAACGTTTTACTCTTCTTATCATGTAAAAAGCACCAACACCCTTCATAAACAGAATTTTCCCCAAAACTGAAATTGAAGTCAAACAGAAAAAAAAATTTTTTTTTAAATATTTATGATTTATTCAATTCCCAACCCCAAACCCCTTTAGCTCCCCACTCTCTATATATTTATTTATCTTTTATGGAATTTTTTAATCAAAAAACGATTTTAAGGTGTTAAATTGAGTAAAATTTTTATATATATTATTCCTGAGGCAAAACAGTAATTTAATTTTAATTAAAAAAAATTATTTCAACCAATTTTCAAAATTTCAAATTTCGCCACGAATTTGGGTAATTTTTGGTGAAGCGACCCCTTTTTTGGGAATTTTTAAAAAAACCTTTTTAAAAAATTGTTTTTTTTCAATTTTAAAGATTCAGTTGAACTTTTAAAAATTTTTTACACAATTGTTTTATAACAATACGCTACTTTAATGATAATTAAAAAAAAACCCAAATTTCCACACTTTTTAAAGATGTGATTATGTCATATATATATATATATACATATGTACATTAATTGTAACTATTTAATTAAAAGTAGCTAAAATAAAATTTTGCTTTGTTGATCGAAGTAGGAATTGACAGTATTTTTTTTTATATTACTTGTTTTATTTATGTTATGCTTTTTTTTCTTTGGGAAAAGGTACAATTTAGGGGGAATTTTTCTTTGACAGTTTAAAAAGGGGTATTCCTTGAGATATTCACTATGAAAAATCCTTATTTATTATTTCTTTTATATGTAAACATTTACTTATAAAAAATTTATTTTTCAGCCTAAGTGCCTTTTTCAAATCCATTGGGATTTTATAACTTTTAAATTGCCCCTTTTTCCCTTTCCCGATAAATTTTAAAATTGTATTAATAAATATTATCATATAAAAAAATTTTTAAAAACCCCATAAACATAAAAAATAAAATCAAATAAAAATTTTTTAAAAAAAAAAATCCAAACACTGGTAAAAACCCAAAAAAACACTTAAAAAATTAAAAAGTACCCAATTTCCATTCAAAAATATAAAAACCCCCGATCTCTTAAAAAGTTTTTTTAAAAAATTTTAACTATAAAACACATAAAATTAATAGGGTGGAGTTCCCCAAACAATAATTTTAGATATAATCGAAATATGGAAATAATGTGTCACACATATTTAAAAAAAAGAATAAAAACCCTAAAGAATATTACAATGGTGGGGCCAAAAAAAATTAAAAAAAAGTAAACGATGGGTAAGATACATATGATATAAAAAGAAACATTAGGGGGGAAAACCGGGGCAAATATAAGAAAAATAGGTTTTGGTGTAAGCAAATTTTTTTATTTTAAAAAAATATTGATACCAAAACCCCTAATCCATTTCACATATGGAAAATTTTAAAACATAAACTTTTAAAAAAATTTAAACCATAATTTTATCATTTTTTTAATCAAAAAAGGATTATTAGATAGCATTTTTTAACTTAGATTTATTTGTAAAAATTTTCAAAAAGCATATGAATAATGTATTTTTAAACATTTTAAAAAACAAATTAAAAAATCAATAATGAAAATATACACTAACTTATAGGGGTGACAGCAAAACTAAAAAGCCAGCAAAAAAACAATTCCCCCCCCGTTTTAAATTGGGGATCAGCATTCAAACAGGGTTTTAAAACAATCTCGTGCACAACGTTAGAAAGATTTTTTCAAACACACATTTGATGATTGCTTTTTTTTTACTCTTTTCCCTTTTGCCTTTCGGGCCGACTTTATATACACAGATTTGGACTATGGATTCCCAAATTTTTCACACATAACATGGAGCATTTTAAATTTTAACCAAGATTCCTTTCAATTATAAGACGTTCACACACCCTTTAAAGCTTTTCCATGGAGTAAAAAAAGGGTTTCCGTTTTGAGAACAAAGAGTCAAAAAGATTTTGCACGTTATGATGAATGGTGCATCCACAGACTTTTTCTTTTTTTCTTCTTTTTTGGTCGATAAAGGGTTTTAATTTTGACTTATTTTTTTTTCCCAATAAAAACCCTCCTGACGACTAAACTAAAAAGAAAGCTTATAGTGTGCTATATTTTTCGTGGCGAGTGGATGTTGTTAATAAGAATGAAAGGTAGGGCGTGGCCGGGGGGTAAGTGAATCCGTATTACGAGGCGAGTGGACGACTAAGGAAACACACGAGACAGATTGGCAAATTAATCCTTTTAATTTAACATTTAGGCGTTTCCCCATCACAAGAAACCCATCATAGCACAAACAAAAAGAACAAAGAAAACAAAACACGGGAGCCGGGGACCCATGTTTACAGCGAATAGCAGAGAGGCAAACAGAAGAGGGTTTTTCCCGAAACTTCCCCCCATTTATTTTGCGCGAGACATCACGGGGATTTAGGGGGTGAATGGATGTAGTTTCAACAGTCCCCGGTAGACGGGTAGCTGGATAGACAACGGTTGAATGATACCCACAGATAGATGCACTTTTCCGTTGAGGTTACAGTTTATCTAATGTTGAGCATTATGAGGTAATATGTTTAAAAATTGTGGGGGCACGAGTGACTCAAATTCAGATTTGGGTGTCCCAGTTTTAAACAAAAAAATTTCGATTTTAAACTTAGTCGTGTAATTTTTCATTTCTTTAGCCTTTTCATACTACTTCCCCCCTGACAAAATTCGACCATGGTTCCTTAAAAACTTAATCGTTATGATTTTCCTTCCCCTTTCCCGAAGGGTTTTCCCAAAGAATTTGGGGGAAAACCTTTTTGTATATGCTTACATATACAATTCGGGGCCCCCAAAAGCCAAAAAACGGGAATCACATTTTGTTGTATTAGTGAGTACTTTTTTTTTTTAAATGGGTGTTTAAAATTTAATCAGTGTCTTATATACTTGATTTTCATTGGGAAATGTATTTAGTTTTTGCCCTTTAAAAAAAAGATATTTCCTAAGATATCCATTGGGGCCAGATTTGTTTACAGAATTTTTTAAAAAATTGACTCCTTAAAAAAAAATGTCTAATTAAATTCGTATAAATGTAATCATTTCTATATCTTTTTCTTTTAGTTTTAAACCGGGGCCAGTTTTTTATTATGTAAAATCAGACTATTCAAATTTTCCTAAGAGTTAAAAAAAACACGAAGATTTCGGTTTAAAAAAACAATTCCAAATGTAATAACATTGCATAAAAAAATTTAAAAATATGTAATGAAAACAGAATGTACATAAAGTTTTCATATGTTTAATAATTGAATTTAAATGCAAAATATATATGTGGGAAATTTTTTAAGTGCCAAAAAAACTTATAGCAAAATAGGAAACATTCAGCGTGATGAAATTTGAACTACGCTTCAGGGGGCTTATTGATTTATTTTTAAAATGTTTTTGGGCGAAAAATCAAACATTGTTACGCCCTTTATTACGTATGTAACAGGGACAATTTGATCTTTAAAAAGGGGGAGATTTTGGTAAAAACGGGGTGTGATTAAAGGATAATGGGTATGTTTGTATTGTTAAAAAAATTTTTTAAAAAAAATTTTATTAAAATATAATTCGGTGTTATAGTAAAATTTTGGGAAAAAAAAGAAGTTTTAAATATCATACTTTGTTCTTTTGTAAATAAGTTTATTTTTGGAAAAATTTATATTTTTCATCATTGGACCCTGCCATAGATGGATTTTCTCTCTCTGAAAAAACCCCAAAAAATTTCAATTCCCCCACGGAACCTTAAAAACCCTTTTATGAATGCAGAACATTACCGAATTAATGAATTTCTTTTTTCGGTACTTTAATCGCGCCGTTTTTTAATACCCTTAAAGGATATGTAAATCAAATTATGTCCACTTTTCTGTTTAATATTTAAATGTATCTTTTGAAAAAAATAGATTACCCCTTTTAAAAAAAATTTGGGGTTTTTAGGGGGGATCAAACTTTCACTTAAAAAAAGAAATTTATGAAAGGGTATTGAAAAAAAAAACGATTAAGTTGATTTCTTCCCCAAGACAATTTGGGGAAAAATTTAAACCGGGTTTTAAAGTAACCCAACAGTGGGGAACTTTAACGGTAGAATTATAAATTTGTACTGGGGGTATCCAAATTTCCGTTACATATCTTCTAAAGCAGCGTTTTCAAACTGTGGGGTGCGCTTCCCATTGAGGGTGTGACAACTCACGAGGGGGCGCGGAATTTTTGAAAAATTCAAAAGAATTTAAAAAAAAGTTAATTTACCGCAAAACAAAAAAAATACATTCTGACATAATAAAAATAAAACACATTTACCGGGTTTTTATTACACGCATAAATGTAACAGTGCTACAGAAAAGTGAGTGTATTTTTAATAAAATTTTTTTAACAATAAAAGAACAAAACAAGTTAAATAATTACCAGTGAAACCATGTGATTGTGCTTTTTTTTAAAAATTTTGTACAGAAATTAACACTTAAACTTGATTTTTTGTATGGTTTTTTACTAATCCCCCTTTACTTCCGATTAAAAAATTTGGAATTGCTTCCCCAAAGCCAACCGTTTTCCACGTAGGAACACGTATGTGATGTAATGGGGCGAAAAAGGAAAAAAAAGCGAATAATCTGAAAAGAGTAAATCCCTTGCAAAAATTGTCAAGGTCCTTTTTTTGCATTCCAAAGCCTTCAAATAAATTTTATTTAAAAACCGTACTCAGAAAAGATCGTACTTGAAAAGTATTAAAATACGCCCCAGGGGAAAATTTAACGTTCTGACTGAAAACCGACGTTTATTTCGGTTGTTTCCTTTGCCATCACGATCTTTTACCACGGTGGAATGCGAACAGTTCACAAACTAAGCCGTTTCGGTAATGCGTCCACTCTTGGCTCAAAAGGTAATGTTCATACCCTTATGGACGTCAGATATTTTGCTCCACTTCTGCATTTCGCAAACGATTGCAATATGTTTTCCTAAGCACTCAAACACCATTTATATACTCTCAACTGTGGTGGCTGTCACCTGCCTCCTGTGATTCGTTACTTAATATCGACGTCAAAAGTACGTGGTGGTTTTATTAATGCGACTGAAACTGTTATTAAATCTTTTGTTAAACACGGCAGTAAAACTGTGAAGAGCAAGTTTTAACAATATATAGTACTATCAGCTTCTCTTTCTCTCAATTTTTTTTTATCCTGCTATTTTTATTATTCCTAGAAATGTCTTTCGTAGTTCGGATGCTCCACTCTGAATATAATTCTGAACATTTAGTAAAAGGGTTTCTTTCTTCTGATTCAATTTTGTGTTGTGGTGAAAGAAATGCTAATTCATCAATTGCTTAAATTATATTTGTTGTAACGAGACTGAAAAAATCATTTAATTTCAGATTTATTTGGAAATTTTTACTTACTTTAGAAAAATTGCGGATCGAGAGAAAGCATTGAAACCGTATAAATTTAACCGTATGTCTGGGAAATAAATGATTAGTTTATGAAGTTTTGAAAATATTATTTATGTTATACATGCGTGAAAGTGTTATTTATGTTATGTAGGTCATCAAAGTGATTACACAAAATCCTTTTTGTGAATGAGACTCGTTGTCATTAAAAACATAATATAAAGAAAGAGCCTGAAATATAGATGACATAATGCTTCTTGTGAAAAGAATGTGAAGCGAAAGTTTTTTTAATTAGTCAAAAATGTCTTAACATCGAATTGCTTCATATAAAATAACGATTATAAAATCATTACCAAAAAGAAAATGATAAAACATTTGTCTACATTCCCTAGTTTATCCAATTCAAAGTTGAAAAGGGATATATCTAAGACCTGACAAAAGAAAACTAATAAAAATGAAAATTTAAGTATTCTATGGAATTAAGAGTAATCAAATTTTTTACTATGTTTAAAATATCACTACCAGTTTTCCTAGAAAACAAAGAGACACAAACTATAGATATGTGGTTGAACAGTCGTCGGAAAATTTGTAATAGAAGGGTATAATAAAGCTTAGGAGTTTTTCTTATATTCACACCCTGACTACTCCCTTGAAAATTTAGCCGCAGTTACAGAAAAGAAGAAAAAAATTTCACTAGATCTACTAAAATTAAAATTGTTTTAAAATGCAAAACTATAAATTTTTTTGTTAATATGTGTGCATGTAGTAATTATCAAGTCTGCATTTTTCAATAGAAACAAAGTTTATAAATTTGACAATCACTCTGCATAGCCTTAACATGTTTCCCTGTTTTAATTTTTCTTTACCTATTTGCCTCAAAAAAGTTGTTAATTGTAAATTCTCTAAGTGACATTGCTGAAATAAATCTAGTAGAAAACACATTATATATATATATATATATATATATATATATATATATATATATATATATATATATATATATATATATATATATATATATATATGTGTGTGTGTGTGTGTGTGTAAGAAAACTTATAGTGCTATATTTTTTCGTGGCGAGTGGATGTTGTTAATACGAACGAAAGGTAGGGTGATGCCGGTGGTGGTGAGTGAATCCTGTATTACGAGGCGAGTGGGCGACTATTATAGAACTGACGAGGCAGATTGGAAAGTTAATCCATTTTATTCAACATTTAGGTGTTTCCACATCACAAGAAGCAAACATAATGACACAAACACAGAACAAAGAACACACAAAGTGCGGCAGCCGGTTGCTTCATGTTTACGGTGAAGAGCAGAGAGGCGATAGCAGAAGAGGGCTGTCCAGAGTCTCGCTATTTATATGCAGTGGGACATCACGTGATTTAAGAGGAAGACGGATGTAGTTTCAACAGCCCCCGGTAGACGGGTAGCCAATTAAAATAATTACATGGTTGTCCTGAAGGACTGGACATTAAATAATTCAAGAGCTATTACTGATTAAATTATTGGAATCTTTGAATTTCCCCCCTCCGCAACAGGCGTGTGTGTTCCAGGGCCCTTATTCCACATCTGTATCGTACAGAGATACCAAGTTTTAAAATTAAAAATTCAGATTAACATTATTTAAAAAAAACTTCCCTTCACTTAAATATTAACGTAGAAATATCCAAAAATTTTCAAAAATATAAAAATATTTATATAAACATCCACCACCTTATTATTATTAACTCTGAATTCAAAATTATAAATTCCTAAAATACAGAAAATAAATTTTCTTAAAAATAGATCCAAAATTGTATACAAGAAATGAGGGTGAAAACCGACTAGAAAAAACTCTTTCAGAGATTGACCCACACCTTGCACAATCATTAAGACACGTTTTACTCTTCTTATCATGTAAACTGCACCAACACTTCATAAACAGAATTTCCCAAGACTGGAAATTGCAAGTCAACAGAAAAAAAACAATTTTTTTTTAACTATTTATGATTTATTCAATTCCTAACACACACACTATTAGCTCACACTCTCTATATATTTATTTATCTTGATGGAATTTTCAATCATTAATAAAACGCATTTTAAGGTGTTAAATTGAGCTGAAATTATATATACGTGATTATTCTGGATGGCAATACAGTAATTTAATTATAATTAATTAAAATTAATTGATTACAACTAATTATTCAAATAATTACAAATTCAGCCACGATTGGCATAATTTTTGGTGATTTAGCGACCCTTTCGGCGACTTGTGACAAAACTTTTAAAAGATTGTTTTTTCTCACGTTTTAAAGCATTCAGTTGAACTGAAATTTTATATACACAATTGTTTGGATAACAATACGCTACTTTAATGATAATTAATAAAAATCAATTACCACACTTAATGATGTGATTATGTCATATATATATATATATACATATGTACATTAATTGTAACTATTTAATTAAAAGTAGCTAAAATAAAATTTTGCTTTGTTGATCGAAGTAGGAATTGACAGTATTTTTTTTTATATTACTTGTTTTTATTTATGTTATGCTTTTATTCTTAGAATAGGTACAATTTAGGAGGCAATTTTACTTTGACAGTCAAAGGTGTATTCCTTTGAGATATTCACTATGCACAATCCTTATTTATTATTTCTTGTATATGTAAACATTTACTTATACTCATTTATTAATATTTTCTCAGCCTAAGTGCTCTCAAATCCATTATCATTTTATACACATTTAAAGTTGTTCATTTTCCTTTCAGATAAATTGTATCATTGTATTAGAGTAAATATTATCATAGTAAAAATTCTTAAAACCACATAAACATAACAAATAATATCAACATAAAATTCTCAAAATAAAAATATCCAAACACTGGTAATAATTCAATAAACACTTGAAAAAACTATAAAAGTACCAATTCTCACATTCAAAAATATAAACCCGAGATCTCTTAAAACGTTTTAAAAATTGTAACTATAAAAACACATACACATTAATAGGTGGAGCTGACTGCCCAATCAATAATTTTAGATATAATCGAAATATGGAAATAATGTGTCACACATATTAAAAAACAGAATAAACCATAAAGAATATTACAATGGTGGTAGGGACCAAAAAATATTAAAACAAGTAAACGATGGGTAAGATACATATGATATAAAAAGAAACATTAGGGTAGAACCAGACAAATATAAGAAAAATAGTTTTGGTGTAAGCAAAGGCTTTATATATTATAAAAACTATATTGATACCACCACCCCATACTAATCCATTTCACATATGGAAAATTCTTAAAACATAAACTTCTTAAAAATATTTAAACCATAATTTTATCATTTTTGAATCAAAATGGATTATTAGATAGCATTTTATAACTTAGATTTATTTGTAAATTATCATCAAGCATATGAATAATGTATTTCTTAAACATTTTAAAATCACAATTATTAAAAATCAATAATGAAAATATACACTCAACTTATAGCTGACAGCAAAACTAAATGCCAGCAAAAACACAATATCCACCACCGTTGTAAATTCGCTGAGATCAGCATTCAAACAGGATTTTTAAAACAATCTCGTGCACAACGTTAGAAAGATTTTTACAAACACACATTTGATGATTGTTTTTTTTTCACTCTTACTCTTCTGCCTGCGACCGACTTTATATACACAGCATTTGGACTATGGATACACAATTATTCACATAACATGGAGCATTTTAAATTTTGAACTAAGATTCCTTTCAATTATAAGACGTTCACACACTTAACGCTTTTCCATGGAGTAGGGGAAAGAGGATTTCCCGTTTTGAGAACAAAGTAGTCAAACGATTTTGCACGTTATGATGAATGGTGCATCCACAGACTCTTTTTCTTTTCTTCTTCATTATTGGTCGATGAAGGTTGTTATAATTTTGACTTATTTTTATATCCCACGTAAAACCATCCTGACGACTAAACTACAAGAAAGCTTATAGTGTGCTATATTTTTTCGTGGCGAGTGGATGTTGTTAATACGAATGAAAGGTAGGGCGTGGCCGGTGGTAAGTGAATCCTGTATTACGAGGCGAGTGGACGACTATTGTAGAACACACGAGACAGATTGGCAAATTAATCCATTTTAATCAACATTTAGGCGTTTCCACATCACAAGAAGCAAACATCATAGCACAAACACAGAACAAAGAAGACACAAAGCACGGCAGCCGGCTGACTACATGTTTACAGCGAATAGCAGAGAGGCGAGAGCAGAAGAGGGCTTTCCAGAAACTCGCTATTTATATGCAGCGAGACATCACGTGATTTAGGAGGTGAATGGATGTAGTTTCAACAGTCCCCGGTAGACGGGTAGCTAAGTGATAGACAACGGTTGAATGATACCCACAGATAGATGCACTTTACCGTTGGAGGTTACAGTTTATCTAATGTTGAGCATTATGAGGTAATATGTATAATAATTGTGGGTCACGAGTGACTCAAATTCAGATGGATGTCCCAGTTTTGATCAATAAATATTTCAGATAATCTTAGTCGTGTACTTCTTCATTTCTTGAGCCTATCATACTACTTCCCCATGACATATCTGCGACCATGAGTTCCTATACAAATCTTAATCGTTATGATTTTCCTTCCCTTCCCTGAAGGTTTGTCCCAATGAATGTGGGACACACCTTTATGTATATGCTTATGCATATACATACAGGTACAACGGAAACGCATAACAACGGGAATCACATTTTGTTGTATTAGTGAGTACTTTTTTATTTTAAATGGGTGTGTTAAAATTTAATCAGTGTCTTATATACTTGATTTTCATTGGAAGTGTATTTAGTTCTTGCTTTAAAAATGATATTTCCTAAGATATCCATTGTCCAGATTTGTTGTACAGAATTTTTTTAAAAACTTGACTCCTTAAAGAAAATGTCTAATTAAATTCGTATAAATGTAATCATTTCTATATCTTTTTCTTGAGTTTTAACTTGGGTACATTCAGTTTTTCATTATGTAAAATCAGACTATTCAAATTTTCCTAAGAGTTAAAAAAATCACGAAGATTTCAGGTTTAAAAAAGACAATTCCAAATGTAATAACATTGCATAAAAATTAATAATATGTAATGTAAACAGAATGTACATAAAGTTTACATATGTTTAATAATTGAATTTAAATGCATATATATATATGTGCACATTGTTGATAGTACAAAACACTTATAGCATATAGGAAACATTCAGCGTGCATGAAATTTGAACTACGCTTCAGGAGCTTATTGATTAGTATTGTAATACACATGTATATGTGGGCTAGACATAATACAAACATGTAGTTACGCCTTTATTACGTATGTAACAGGGACAATTTGATCTAATGAGATGCTAGAGTGTGGCTATATAATTGATGTGATTAAAGGATAATGCGGTATGTTAGTGTATTGTTAAAAATTTCTATTAAATAAGAGTTTTATTAAAATATAATTCGGTGTTATAGTACACTTGGCACACACACAGAAGTTTAAATATCATACTTTGTTCTATGTAAATAAGTTTATTTTTGGAAAAAATTGCGATATTTTCATCATTGGACTCTGCTATAGATGGATTTCTCTCTCTCTCTGAAAAACCACAAAACATGTACACTAGTACGGCAACCTAAAACCGCTATATGAATGCAGAACATATACCGAATTAATGCAATTTCTTTTTTTTCGGTACTTCTAATCGCGCCATGTTTTAGTATACATCTTCAAAGGATATGTAAATCAGTTATGTCCACTTTTCTGTTTAATATTGTAAATGTATCTTATAGAAAATATAGATTACCCTTTCAAAAAATTGGTGCTTGTTTAGGGAGAGATCAAGCTACACTGATGCAAATATGAAATTTATGAAAGCATATTGAAAAATAACGATTAAGTTGATTTCTTCCTATAGACACTTGGAGAGTGCAGACCTGTTTGAAAGTAACCCAACAGTGAGAACTTTAACGGTAGAATTGATAACTCTTGTACTGCTGTATCGGCTATAGTGTGCCGTTACATATCTTCTAAAGCAGCGTTTCTCAAACTGTGGGGTGCGCTTCCCATTGGAGGGTGTGACAACTCTACGAGGGGGGCGCGAGCATATTGAAAAGTTAAAAACAAAAGAATTAAAAAAAATGTTAATTTACTGAAACAAAACAAACAAAATACATTCTGACATAATAAAAAATAAAATGCACATTTACTCTGGTATATTACACGCATAAATGTAACAGTGCTACAGAATGTGAGTGTATTTTAATAATTTATTTAACAATATTAAGATAAGAACAAGTTAAATAATTACCAGTGAAACCATGTGATTGTGCTTTATTTAAAATTATGTACAGAAATTAACACTTATCTTGATAATTTTTGTATGGTTTATTACTAATCCCTTCACTTCCGATTAAAAGTTTGGCAATTTGCTTCCCAATGCCAACTGTTTTCCACGTAGGAACACGTATGTGATGTAATGGGGGCGAAAAGGAAAAAGAAGCGAATAATCTGAAATGAGTAAATCATTCGCAAACATTGTCAAGGTCCTTTTATTGCATTCCAAAGCCTTCAGAATAATTTTATTAATAACCGTACTCAGAAAAGATCGTACTTCGGAAAGACGTATATATACGTCCAGGGAAATTAACGTTCTGACTGAACCAGACGTTTATATACGCTGGTGGCACTTAAGAGGTTAAAGTCATATCGTAGTTTTAGCATCAAAGTAGAGTATTATTGAGTTCAATAGATTGTTATTGTATGGGGGGCGCGATGAAAATTATAATTAAATATTGGGTCGCGTGTATTGAAACTTTGAGAAGCACTGTTCTAAAGCAAAAAGGAATTTCACAACGAATGGTGCATCTCGCTACGATTGCTTTGACAGATTATCACTGGTATATAGGGTTGTAATCATGCGCTAAGTGGGGGGAGTGGACAGACGAATGGAATGGCATAGTCTTTTAAGACGAATTACAATTCAATTTTCATCAATATCAATACATCAAAAGCTGGTGACACCACGAGAAAAGAATGTATAACACTTAAGTTATACATTTCCATAACAGTTATTCCTCTGCCTTTTGGAGGCTTGAATTCGCATTATAACATACTCCTTAACATCATGCATTGGCGTGTCTATTTAAAAATCATTGTATCTCCACCGATATCTTCGAGCCAATTGTTGCATTTATGATTAAAATATGTTATGATATGGAAAATATTGATTTATACGTTTAGTTGTTATTTTAAATGATGTTAAAGTAACATAATCAAGGGAATATTCCTTTCATTTATTCCAGAATTCACTATCCAAAGCCTTCAGTATGAAAATAAATGTTAATAAGATAATAATTTGCTTCATTGTTGTTATAAATGATAATTTGAATTGATAGTTTGTCAAGGAAAAAGGTTTATTTTTTTTTAAATTAACTAGGATTGTTATAAAATATTGCTTTTATATTGCAGTAAATACATGTAAACGATGACTATAGATGGATCTAAAACACTGTAGAATTACAGACCTAATTTTCTAAATGTTATAGAGAGATTTAAATGCTAAAATATCTGGCAGAGAGCATTAATAAAATGTAATAACTGTGTAATTCGATATATTTTATCTGTGATGAAACTTAAAACCTTCATAGATCTGAATTGGCTGAATTGACAGAAAACACTCAGCAAGTAAGGGCTTTTTTTTTCAACTGAAAAAATTACAGACTCTTCTAAAATTGAGAGTGGGTACTTAAATAAAAATATGGAAATTTAAATATTACTGTTTCTTTTCTTTTCATAGAATATTTTTTCTTAATATAGGATAATTCTGATTCCTTAAAGATACAAATTTTGAAAATAATTTTCGAAAAAAAAAAGAGATAGAGAATGAAAAAAAATTATAAATTCTGGGAATGTAATTCTAAGCAAATATGAACTGCAATTCAATGTTCTCTCGATATTTTTTGTCCAATTTTAGAAACTGTACAATGATTCATACTTTCAAAATTTTGAAAGAAAAATAATTAAATTATTGAGGGTTTTTATGTATTCCCACGAAATAAAACTATATGAAATTACTTACATTTTTCTTTTAAAATCTACATGTAATAAAATGATTGTGAAAAAGCTTTATAAAAATATTCAGTTACTTCCTACTTACTTATTAACGTTACTTTTCTGTAAAAGTGTCATTGTATTGTCTTATATACCTATATTAATAATATATTTATTTTACTATCTGAAATGCTGCATACATTAAAAGCAGAAGATTACTTGAATATAATTTTAAAAAAAAAGTTAAAAGTCCTTAAATCCTCAATCAATAAAAAAACATGCTTGATTCAAATTTATAACAGTTTGCATAATTTTATTTTAAAATATTTTTGATGAATACATACAGTTCAACATGAAGTCAGGCAATTAATTTAGTTAAAATACATTAGGAATGTATTGCCATAAACATGACTAAAAAAACGTACGTTTCTATTTTAAATAAAAAGTAATATTTCAAATTACTTAAGTAGCGTTCGTCATGCATATCTCCTCTAATTGAAAACTTTATGCACTTTCCTTTGAAAAGAATTTTTTTTTTATGTATATAAAAAAGTTGATCCGTTTCTGGCTGTTATCCAAGTCTTCTGTTGTTTATGCATTCGCACTATGTAACATCGAGTTAGAAGATGTTTGTAATTTTTGAAATGTCCAAACATCAGCTGTAGCAAACATCACTAAACAGGCTTCGATGGAGTTTCCATAACATAACCATAAACAAGAAGGGATGAGGCATAAAAACAGTATCGCACGTGACAAGAAAGGCTAAGCATAACCCATCCACGCCCAAACTGTCTGTTTTCGAAATAGAATTTGAACCAACTGAATAAAAAACCTATAAATAAACCAAGAGATGGAAAAAAAAGCAGATTCTATCAGTGTTTCTAGCTTGGAAACTTTTAAGTAATTTCAATATTTTTTTCTGTGTGTATGTGTGTGTTTCTGCTTGGTTTGATTTTTGGAGCCGTTTTAAAATAAAAAAAAATAGCATCCGGCAATCTAAAAGACAAAATTTTTCTTAAAACTCATCTAAAGAACTTTCTTTCTGTTTAATTGCAAATTAATTTTTGTGTATTTTTCTACCATGCGAGATAAAAGAAACTGCAATCTCTTAAAATTGTTTTATATGAGGAATTATCATGATGTGAAATTAATACGAAACTCTAAGCCTGTAAATGAGCTTTGAAAAATTATACACACGGTTGGGAAAACAAATAAATAACTAGGATTTTTTTTAGCCAAAAGATTTTAGTAATCTTTAAAAAAAAGTTTCAAAAGTTATTTTTTTTCTTCAAAACACACAATATGAAACGTTTAACAGAACGATCACATATTTCTGTTACAGGGGAAAAGAAAAGAGAGGTAGTTAAAATAAGCTAAGAATAAATTTGTGAAATTAAAGAAAATTAAGTGAAAGTCAATACATTAAAAACCTACTCTGAAAATCTAAGCACAATGGACCATCAAATATTATAGATTAGAAACTGAGCCGTAGAGGAAATAAAGGCGAGGCATATTTTTTAATTATAAACAAATATAAAAATTAACTACAGAGTAATAAAACACAGAATATATATAGATTTTGAAAATAATAGGGTATAAAAAAGTTTATTTTTCAACTTGACATTATTTACATAAAAAAGGAACTCATTTGTTTTGAATAAAAAGCAACGCTTTTCATTAACCAAATCTCAATATTTTGGGTACATATTCCCGGGCCAATTATCAGACTCGTAACTCCACCGTGTTATTTGATAAGTGCCTGCCGCTCTTTGGGCGATTCCTAAACCTTTGTTTTGTCTACGCCATCCTCATCGCGCTCTGCTTTTAATTTTTCCTCATCAGTGTAATTACTACTTTTTTTTTCTAAAAAAACTATTCAAGAGGTTGAATTTACACATAAATTACAACAGAAAGTTTTTGTATTACACTTCCAGATATAAATTATTTACACTATTTTAGCTTTTATTACACAAATTTGTAACAATGTGTTATTTTGTTGAGCTGAATCCCGGAAAAAACAAAAGAAAAATCGTATCCCATTCAACCACGATAAAAATATCAAAGTAAATCATATTGTAATATTATCGCCTATCTTGGCGAACATAAACAACAACTTGGCGCCAAGCCCTACTGCATCAAATTAGCATCCCAGATGGAGTTACGCAGTCTGATAATTAGACCGACGATATGTTGTACTTTTGGGGTTATTTTTAAACTATTTGCACTTGGTTTACCTGATATTCTTTATAATTCCAAAGATTTATTACTTTTTTAAAAAAATAAATAAGTGGCTTGCAAAATGTGTATTACTGAACAGATAAAAATACGGATGAAAAAAAAATTAATATTGTTGGGGAATAAATAACTAAAAAATTATGCTATCCCAGCATCTGTGTATTTTGGACTAAAAAGGAGTCGCATCGAGTTTCAATTAGTTCCATTAGTGAATTTTGCTTATCCGTTAAAAATTTAATGGTCAACGATTAAATAAAAGCTTAAATTATACTTGTTAAAGTCTGAACTCCTTTTTCAATTACTACACTATTAGTTCGTACTGTCTACATATATTTAATTATTTATATATTTGTATATTTATTTATTAATCTTGGTGGAATTTTCAATCGTTAATAAAATACATTTTAAAGATCTGAACTGAGCTAAAATTTTATATACAGGATCATTTTGGATGACAATACAATATAATTTAATTATAATTAATAAAAATTAACTGATTAAAACTAATTATTTAGAGAATTACAAATACAGCCACGTTGGCGACTTAGCAACCATTTTGGTGACTTGTGTCATAAGTTGAAAAGGTTTTTTTCTCACGTGTTAAAGCATTCAGTTGAACTTAAATTAAAATATTACAATACGATACTTTAATGATAATTAAACAAACTAATTACCACTTAATGTTGTGATTCTGCCCTATGTATATACATATTTATATTAATTGTAACTATTTAATAAAAAAGTAGCTAAAATAAAATTTTTCGTTGTTGATCTAAGTAGGAACTGACTTAAAAACTATTTTTTTATATTACTTGTTTCAAATTTATTTTCTATCTAGTTAATTTGTTTAAAATATTCCAAAACCTCCAATTTAGGTGATTTTGGAGTAATAACTGCCGAGAGATTAGCGAATACATAAATTTTCTTTTCTAATTTTGATTGTCTAGTGAAAAAATTTGTCTTTGAAAAAATTGATATGTTTGTGTAAGGTGATAACCTTTATGTTATTTGCTTTGTTGTTTGAAATCTTGTAGACTAAAGTTATTTGTAATTTTTACGGCAAAATCCATATCTTTTACATGTTGTGAACACATTGTTTTATTTCATATTAATAGTATTTGGATTATAAAATAAATGATAACGTTGTTCAACAATTGAGAGGATTGCTTTAAATCTTTATGACTGGAAAACTATCGAATTTTGTGTTATAGGGTCGACCAGTGTATTTAATTCTTATAAGTTCTAGATATTTAATAAATTGATGGTGAAAAAAAACGCCTACGTGAGCGAATAAAGTTAAGATTTTTAGTTACAATTTTTAAGACAGAAACCAGATGTTGAAAACTTTTTAATGTAATCTATTATGACAATTAAACGTTAATAGAGTCACTAAAAATTATCACCTCTTTCTGAGAATTCGTTTTATCGATTTGTGTAATAATTCCTTTAATAACAACAGCCATAGAAAGGTCATCATAATGAAATAGTTTTTGTAATGATAAGTTATATTTATTAAAAATGTTCATCATTGCATTAAGAATATTAATCCCAATGTTTATGGATAATCTCTATCAGCTCCTTGTTTTCCGTTCAAATTCAAATCACATACCCAAATAAAAACCTTTATATGTGCTTTATTTTGTACGTCTGTGTTTTTTCATCGACTACAATAGAATAAATTTCAAATGATAGCATTTTTGGTTTAATTTAATTATGTAAAATTTCAGCTCTGTATCGTCAATATATAATAATATTTTCCCAGTAATATTTCTCATTTTGTTCACATTTTTCATTTTTTTTAAAAATGCTTTTTCACACAGCCTGAATTCGATATCATCTAAAATATTACACTTCACTTGATATTTTGGACTTAGTTACATTTAAATGGACTATAAATACCTTTTTTTTATAACGGCTATATATTATCTTCTACAGGTTTGGCTTTGAGGTTTTTGAAATATCAACCGTGATTATTATCGATGTATATAAAAGAGAAAAGCGACTCACTTCTCATTCATTCATTCACAATCACATTCATCACAATATCTCCGGAACTATTAGACCTACAGACTTGAAATTTAGTAGGCGTGTTCCTTTCACAGAGTAGAGATCCACTAAGAACTGGTGGTGTGTGCTTAAGTGCCGTTATAGATAAATACCGGTTGATTCAAAAATAGTGTGGCCATTTTCAGAGCATCATGAAGTTTTATTGAATAAAGTTACTTACTTGAAATTTTCAGAGTCTGCCTTCCTTTAGCATAGTATATTTTAAGTAAACGTTTAGCCAAGCCAAAAGAGTTTTCACGAACATTTGGGGGAGAATTTCTCTGATTTCCTGTTTGATTGCTCTTTGAATCTATTTTGAAGAGTTCTTACTTTACATCTATTTAATTGGTTTTTTTTAATTATTCTCATTAAAAAAAATATTCGTAAGGAGCACACTCGGGGTGATGATAGCTATTTCTCATAGGGAAGAAAATCTATTTATTTTTATTTGTCAGCCATTTTTCAGTATGACATGGTGCAGAATCTAGGTGAAAAAAAACTTTCTTCGAAGGTAAAGACGTTTACTTTCTTTGATCATGGTCTTCAAAACATTTTGTAGATATTATGTAGCATTCATTTTAGTCCTTGGCTCAACAAAAAACATAATTTCGCCTATTGTAAATAATAGATGAAACAGTGTTTATCCGAAGTTATCCATGTATATACTTTTGTGTAACATTAAATAAAAACACAGAGGGTTTTCTTCTTATTTCTACGGTGTTTGCAGACATTTGATGACTTAATTGTTTGTTCACCTTTCTTTATAACCAATTTTATTTATCTGGCAACAAATTGTAGATTGCAATACATGTAGTTTCCTTGCCAAAGTTTTTTCAAGCAGAGGATTTTCTACAGCGATAATTCTTTTCAACTTCTTTATTTTTTTCTTTTTCATTAAGGACTTCATTTCGTTCACATTTTTATTCTTGGAGCTTTTGATTGCCAGCCAAATTTTATTTCGTTTCAAAATTTAGATAGTATGACATTAGAGAAATGTCTTTTTTGATTTTTAAATGCTTTATTTATTACAGAATTTCTACAAGCATCCTTCAAAAGCCTTAAAATTTGTGTTCCTGTTTTGAAGATGCAATTTCGGTACTATAATCTACTTCCATTAATAAAATTGGTTAGATTAGTAATTTAAATGTTCATCATCATTCAATGCATCGTCAGAGCTCAGGTGCCTCCCTGTAGGGAGGAAAGTTGGCGTAAAAATTACCTGCGGTGATTGGTATCCACCGATATGGTGCAGCAATAACATAATATCAAACATAAATCACGCTCATACTTAACAGTCGAAATCCTGCAACATCAACTACACACTTTGCGATCATCTTGTAAAAACTAAGTGAAAGAGTTGAGAAACAAATATCTCACTAGATAAATGAATTAAATATTATTTGATTATTGCATTATTATTAATGTATTATATACATTTGTATGCACATGAAAAGTAATGGAAAAAATAATAATAATCCCTTATGTTTTAAATTTATCTTCAAAAAATTTTCTAAAAGGTCCAGATCTAATATAAAGATATATATTTTAATACGTAGACCGTGGGGTTATATTGTTTTTCGAAGTAGCCCGCAAGGTCTCATTTGGGTTAGTCAACCTTATATCAAAACTTACTACCAGCCAAACTTCAACAAAAATGACATCGCGCGTAGTACACAAATATTTGTCAATGCCCACAAGTTTTCTGTCAATTTTATTGAACCTTTCCTCTGGCGAATAAGGTTGATGATTCAAAAAGTCACTGATATAATATATACCATCTTCTGCATTACCTAGTATACTTCGGCACCGTATAGAGGCAGCGCTCCCAAGATCCCACCTAAAACATATTTCTTAAAAATCCAAAGCGTATCACAATAATTATTTCCACATCCATGGCAGCTATACAAAATATTGATATTTTACTGTCTTTTTCGAGTTTACTATTTCTGTAATATGAATGTAGTATTTTAAGTTATACCCCTGTAAATTTTCATTTAATCAAAATGTTTACATAAATTGACCAAGCTAGTTGATTCTATTAAATACATAATCTCTCCTCAAGAACTGAGAGAAGTATTGAGGAAAATTAGTTGATGCATTACTTTTTCGAAGTCGTTCGTACGGATACAGGTTGTGGTTTCATGTAGCATGCAATTAAACGCATCACGATATGCCTCTGACTACCGTATTAAATACTAAACGTACTACAAAATGTTAATTTTAATGTAATGATTTTTAAGAGTTGGTTTTAACACGGATTTAACTAAGTTGAAAAATTAATATATGGAGTTGTCTATGTACAAAGAGTTTCATATAAAACATAAGAAAGAAAATTATTAAATTTATTAAATTTTCATTTAAAAATTATGTATTATGTTTATTGTTCACAACACAATTTACGAGTAAATTTCGAATGTTAAAATATCGATATCTATCTCTAGCAACAAACTCAGCTATTTATTTCAATAACTTTTATTGAAACCTTCCAACATTTGTTTAATTTTATAGTGAAAGGGAGTGGAACTCAAATAAATTTATCTTTCAAAAATCTACAAAAGGAAATATCTCATTATATCCCAACAGATGAAATTGCTGGGTTTTTCTAAAATATATATATATATAATAATAATAACATCATTTCTCAAATTCTTTCTGTATTGTAGACAGATATGCACTCAACACATACTTTAATAATATCCAGTATCTTCAAAGTACAGAAATGGTTCGTTTCAGGAGAAGCATCTTATTTATTTTATTTATCAAGTCTCAACAGAAAATCTCTTTGCACGAAAACCGTAATCATAAGAAATGGTAAAAAATCGAAAACATAACTCTCGCTTCTTCTCAATTTTTAACAGATTTAAGCCTTTCTATCGCTAAAAGCAGGTTCTGGAAGCGAAACGCGTTATTTGAAATAAATAGTCCTCCCAATCCATGCGCGTGTAACTTTAGTTACCAAAATATCACGCGGTAAACATATAAATCCAATGAAAAATTTCACGTCGGCTTTGATGTAGAAGAATAGGGGATCGAATCTTGCCTCTTTTCCTTGTTTTCGAATGAATTTAAGCTTGCCAAAAAGGTGTTAGAGTGTGTCGATCAAATGAAAAGATGAAACTAGAGCCCTAGAGGGTGATGGATTTAAAAACGTATTTTTTGTGAAGTGCAGAAACTCATTCTTGCGAAATATAATATAATTGCTTCAACCTTTTAAAACGGTATTTTTTGGCCTTTATGATATTTAGTTTATTAAAAATGATATTTTTTGGACTTTATGATATATAGTTTATTTAAAAAAATTTTGGTCTTCATGATATTAGTTTATTTAAAAACAATTTGTTCCTTTGTGATATTTAGTTTATTTAAAATGGTATTTTTTTGCTCGTTAAGTTTTGTTTAGTTTATTTAATATTTTTTGTCCTTTATGAGATTTAGTTTATTAAAAAGTAATTTTTTTGTTCTTTATTATATTTAGTTTATTTAAAATGGATATTTTTGTTCTTTATGATATTTAGTTTATTGTATACTTAAATTGAAATTATTCTAGAAGTTAACTTTTGAAGAATAAGACAAAATAAAAGAGAAAAAAATCACACTTAAAGCTGGAAAACTTTATAGAAACAAATGTATTTCAATAGTAAAGTTTTTCTTTTTTGTGCCCTCAAATCACGGATACATTTAAAGCATCAAGTTCTTAAAATTTATAAAACAATATATAGTTCAAGAAGTTTTACAATAACGTGTCAAACAGATTTCTAATATCATACATTAAAGCCTTGAGAATAAATTACATTCTATATTTTGACTAAATAAAAAGGATTACTCAAACAAAAACTGATAGAATATTGAATATTTTCCTCTTAAAACATTTGCATAACCCAATATAATATTAAGATTAAAACACTGTGTGCACAGAAAAAAAGTTTTTCTTTTCTTTAAAATTAAAATAAGACGTTTTCAATAAAACGTATTAAAATAGTTTCATAATCAGTTTTTCATAAAATATTAAGTTACTAGAAAGAAAATTACCTACGCATTCAATAATACTGGGTTATTTGTATAAAATGAATATATATATATATATATTATATTTATTTATATTTGAAAAAAAATTGGGAATGATATAAGTATTATTTATAACATTATTTTTTTTTATTCTGGAATCAGAATGTACTAATATGTGAATGTTATAATTACATTACACATTACAATTAAAAGAAACATTTTTACAAACTTGTTGTGTTTTAACAGTTTAAGACGCAGTGCATTGATATTCCTTCAATAAAGTGTATTTTAATAATTTTAATAATTATGTTTTGGTGTGAAGGAATTGTAAATCTGAGTTTTTTTTTTACTTGTTTTACCAGTTAATTTTGTTTGTAATAAATATTCAGCAGTGGAAAATGGTGCTTATTAAATCTGGTACTCCCTAAAACAACTTATTAGGCTATTTCGGTACCTAGTGGGCATGTCCGTGCATGCTTTCTTTATGTCGAGTAGTGCGTTTTGATCCCAATATCGCAGTGAAGAAGTGATGATATACGATTAAATCTGATATTTTGGAGTAGTATGTATATGTAGAGCAGTAAAGTAGGGACTGAGTCATTAAAAAGTTTCGATTTTTATATTTTTAGTATTTTTGTGCAGCATTATATGTTTATGTATGAAGGTATGGTTAAATGCTAGTGTTTCCTTCATACGTTAATTTGAGTTTTTGTATTGTTGAATAAGGTGGTTTGCAGATATCTGCAAAAGTTTCTTTTCCCACCTGTGTTAGCTATTTATGATTTGTCTTTACCTGGCTGCATGTTGCTAATAAAAAGAAATAGAAATTCAATAGACTAGATTGTAATTTAGGCAGCATGTTTGTAACTCACTTATAGTGTAGTATTTGAATTCGTGCACCAAGGAGAATTCCTGTAAGTATGATTCAAAGTGCATTAATTCCTTATGCTCAATAACAAATGTAATTCAAAAGATTAAACTCGCATTGACATTCGTGTTCTGAAATTTTGGTGAACAGAATTTATTATTTATCTTGATAGAATGAAGTGTTATCCCAGTCCTCGTAATGTAGTATTTTGATTTAATTAGTGCTTAAACCCAGCAATTGGTTTTTTTTATTCTGATAACAGTTCAAAATTAATAGAAAAGCAATAAGATATATCAGATGAAATTAGCTGAAGCTGCAATCTTATACATATGTTTTTCAATTGATCCAAAAGCACGTATTTCAGACACTCAAAGTAGAACAGTTGATGCAACCAATCTAATTATTTAGGTTTGAAACTTAACTATTTTACTGCAACATATTTTAACCAAATTCTTTTATGTTCAAAATTAAAAATAAGGTATACAAAATACATTAATCTGAATTTTACAACAAATTTCGTGTCATGAAAAAGAAGCATAGCTCAGAAAATTTTGCAAATTACCGAAATTTTATGGATGATCAAATTACAGGGATTACATCTTATGAAGTAATATGTATTGTATTAAATGTGCAGCACACATGAATCCTCTGTGCACAAAAGTAGTATATAAGAGAAAGATCTTGCTGAACACTTTCGGCAGGAAGCTTTCAGTCAAGCTGCTACCAATGGTGGTACGCGTAGAAAGCACACGATTTTATAACATTCATGATCATTAAACTGAGAAGGTTGATTCAAACGTTAAATTTGATTTGGCATTCACCTAAAGAAATGCGTGCTGCTGGTTGGTTTATAAAAATCTGGAAAGTGTGAGTGGTGCAGGTGATGTCATAGCAATGTCTGCACGTGTGGATTAAAGAAACTACAAAAAGTGTTTTAATCCTTGCAGTCCAATTATCTCACCATTTTGCAGCATGTGCAAGATTTCATCGATGTTTTCATATCGACTGGAATCATTTCCCTTCGATTAGTTTCCAGTTTCCATTTGAGAGAAGGCCCAAGAATATTTGCTCAGAAAAACTCACTTTCTAGTCGTCCAATGATATACCGCATGTACAACTGCGGCACTGACCTTGTGGCAGATCCAGTCTTGCCGCATCTGCAAAATGTTTACACCGCGTATAATGCGCCATTACTATTGTAGCACAAATTTAAAAAAAGATGGAAATTCGCTTCCCGTACATATGCAGAGCACTGTAATGACCCAATTGTTAGTGGATGATGTCCAGCAACCAGCGATACACTCTTCCTCGTGGTTAGAAAGTGTCCAGTTCCATTTACCAGCCAGATAATGCCAGACCTTATGTTGCACATATCAGCCAATGTGATGTATCAGATTCACAAATGTTTCACGGCTTACATTCTCCCCTACCTCACACCAATTGATTCCATCTTGAATGTAGTCGGATGTCTCTTTCAAACCTAGCCACCAGTACGTTCAGAAGTCGAATAATAATCAATGGTTGACAAAGAGTGGAGAACTATCCCTCAAGACATTAACCAATTCGTCATTGTCTTTGTAATCCACAAATTTTTTTGCAAAATAGTAAATTTTTAAATAATACTTATTTTCACGCTATTCAATCCATTTATTTGTTTGGAAATATTTTTCTATATTTTTCTCATGTACTGTATTGCTATATATATATAAATATGCTAAATGTATTTTAAATTCCATGAGTTCTAATAAAAATTGTGTACTTTTGAAAAGTTACTGATTTTTTTAAGGATATTCTTCATTATAAGCTTATACATAAGCTACAAAGCCTAAATCTGCTTGGAAATTGAAACAATTTTCTTCCTTAACATGTTTTCGAATTTCAAACTGACGTACTAATATTAGGTAAAAGCAGCTTTAAATAAATTATTTTCATTTGTATTTTAAAAGCAAGCCAATGCACATTAAAACAATTTTTATTTCCCTTATCTTATAAATGTGTATTTACTTCTTAATTTAAATCTAAAATTCACCCTTCAACGCAAAACGCTTAATTTTTTTCACAATTTTTAGTGCATTACATAGAGCATATTACTCGCATGAAATTATATTTTTGTCCTTAGTGAATAAATTAATTTATTGAAAATAAATATACATTTAATTTATTTCTAATGTATAATTTTAAGTATCAATACCATTATTTTATGAGTTTACAGTGGTGGCAAAGTTGTGACACTTTTTTTAATTTTGTATGCTTATAGAAAATTTTACATTGCGCAAAATGCTAAGTATTTCATGTCATTTTACAGAGAATTTAATTCTGAATTTAATATGAAAACGAATTCAAATATTTGCAACGCAAAACGTGTTATGCTACAATAGTGTCGATATACAGTAGATACTGATGATAGCAGTGAGTCATATGAGCTTAGTGAGGTTGCCTTTAATCTTTATCACAGCTTCACATCGATGTTTCGTTGAGCTGGAAATAATTTTAAACTTTTTCTTTGTTATTACATGATGGAGGAAATAATTATATCCTCAATTATTTCTTTTTTATTTCAAAGGTACCTTATTCGGATAAGAGTTTTCAAACGGTACCACACGTTTTCGATAGGATCGAGATAAGGACTGTTTCCTGTACAGGACAACTCAATGATCTTAGAACGTGCCAGATTTTCAATTACTTTACTGTGTGGCAAGGAGGAGAATCTTGCTGAAAATAAATGAAGGCATTGTTGGTAAATGGATCCCTGAGAAAAGTCCGAAGCTTGGATTTCTAGAATGGTGTCAATATATTTTGGGACATTCAGTGTCCCATCGATGATAGGAAGGCGACCAATACCATCTGCTGATATGCATGACTAAATGTCAAAACTAAGTGGGATACTTCACAGATGCCCGGATGCAGTCATGTTGTAGCATTTCTGCTATTCTGCATCTTACATATATTAAGCTACCGCTACCGAATAACGATATTTTAGTTTCGGTCCTCCGTATAACTTGTGTCCAATAATCATTTAACCAGCTAATTTGTTCCATTGCTCATGGTAGTCCCTTTTAGTGCTGCAGTAATTTGAGATACTGACATTTTTTGTGGAATTCTAACTTTTAGTCTTACATTTGATAATCTACTCCTGATTGTTTTTGATCTGACAAAAACACCAGCATCACTCAGATCGATTCTTATGGATGTCCCATTAAATTCTTTTTTATATCTGAAACATAGTATTTTTGTTCTGCCATCAACAGATGTGTGCACATGTTTCGGCCTTTTCCTGCTTTTTTTAATTAAATTTGTCTTCTGACATCTTAAACAAAACTTTCAGTCTCCAGATGTAGTCACTGAACTACCCACATGTTATGTAATTTTATCAAAGGAAATACCCCTTTCTCGTCACACATGTGTTATATTGATGCCATTGCTTTTTGACTAAATATCATTGTTATCCTAGCCAGGAAACAGTCCTGACCTCAATCATATCGAGGACTTGTGGCACCGTTTGAAAACTCTTGTAAGAATCTGGTACCCATGAAATAAAAAAGAACTAATTAGGATATACTTGTTTCCTGACTTCATGGGATAACGAAGGAAGAGCTTAAAAGTATTTTCAGTTCAATGAAACATCAATAAGAGGCTGTAATAAAGAATAAAAGCAAACCCACTAAGACTCTGATAAATCACTGCTATCTTCAGTATCTACTGTATATCGACACTTATTGCAGCATAACTTTTTTTGCCTTGCAAATGTTTTAAGTTTCTGTTTTGTATTGCATTTAATATTAAATTCTCTTTAAAATATATAAAATACTTTGCATTTTGTACATCGTAAAAATTTCTATAAGCATACAAACTTAAAAAACATAGCAATTTAAAAAAGTGTTCACAATTTTGTCCACCACTGTATACCTAATTGTCTTAAATTTCAAATTTCTTAAAATTAAACAAATCAGCTTTAGAAACTGTGTGAGTTAATGGGGCTATAAGATTCCTTTTCCTGATGATTAATTAATGTCTCAGACATTCCATGGTAAAAATTGTTCTATTTGCATTTTTCAAAGATAAATACTCTATTAAAAAGCACTTTTGTTTTTCTATTGTAATAGAAATGCAGAATATAAATTCAACACTTTTTTGAAGAAAAAATGTTAACACTAATTGATACATAATGTTTTTCCCTTATACAAAAAAAAATACAGAAATAATTGGAAAAATTAAAGTTATTACTAAAATAATTAGTAATTAAACAAGAGAAAAAAATAAAAAAAAACTTGATAATCCAAAATATTGAAGTACTTGAAAACTTCGTGCGCCCCTATAAGTATTGCGCTCTACTTTAGAAATTCATGCAGCTATTTCTAAATATTCTAGGAATATTCTAGTTCCAACTGGTGCTTTGGTCCACTTTTCCAAATGGTCAGCATTAATACTGGTTTTTCATATTTAATTGTCGATCCACTTATGCCATGGCAAACTAAAACCTATTCAGTTTAAAGAGTCGTATACAACTCTAAATATCTATGAAATGAATGATCAGATTAAAATGAAATTAGGAAAAACCCTACTTTATTATTTTCACTGCCTGACTAGGTAAAAAGAAAAAAAAGTGTATCCTATAATTTGAAAAGTCTTCTTCAGAAGCTAATTAGCTGTGTCAACCAAACCAAATTATTGTCTCTATTATTATCTCAATTTAATCACTTTTTGCGCTTTCAATAATATTAGTTTTAACCAATTGCAATATAGAATTTATAAAGAAGTGTGTTTACTTAATTTCTACTTTTGATCGTTATACCACTGATGTTAATTAAAAAAGGCTGAATTAAATTAAACTCTTCTTATTACCTTACATATTTTTAAAATATACTATAAATAATGATATTTTTTAATTTTTGTTTTCCTTAATTTTAAATATGCTCAGTGTTCTCAAATTTATTTTAAAGCACACACTTCTCTAGTCAAGAAAAACATTTATTTTTAACAATAACACTTTAAAATATGACTTCTGACAGATATTCTCCACAATTTAATTTCTTCTTTCAATTTCAATATACATTTTTATACATTTGTTCAATAGCGTATACAAGGGTTAGAGTTGGGGATTTAATCCCCTTACACCAAAAGATTTTTCATATTTATCATAAGGATCTCACCTTGGTGCTTTCTGTCTACGTCTTTTTTAAAATGTAACTCTTTCACCCCTTCATATCTAAAAGTAGTCAGCGTGTGCATCTGTGTGGATGTTTCTGTTTCAACAATATTGAATTTTGTTTCTACATAAAATAGGCATAAATTTGTGAAATTCTCTTTTATTGCTGCCACTTCTGAGACGTAAACTAACTTTTCTCGTGCTTACTTAAAATTCCAGAAAATTATAATACATTTAAATATATGTTCAATGCATGTGTTAAATTTTTGCAACTAATATTTTACAGTAAGCAATATTCCTCTACCAAATATAACTATATAAGGCACTGTATTATATCAACTTTTTAATAACATGTCAATTTCGGTTTAAAATTACATGTTTAATAATGAGATTCGTCTTAAATAATAAACAATACTATAGTTCATATCTAATTATTTTGAAGCGCAAAATCTTTTATTTTTCTAAAATCAAGCTACACATTTTTTTTTCATTGATTCTTTCATTTATTTCATAGCAATGTTAGTTTTTTCACGCAGTTTTCTCATTAATATTTTTAGTATGTGTAGGATATTTTACGATTCAAAATGCAAAAATTATTCAAACGTGAAACTTACACCGAAGTCTGCATTTCAAACATTTTAAAATTTTTAATTCTAATCACAATTTTATGTAACGAAATATTTAAACTATACACGCTTCCTATTAATCTTTTACTCGGTTTTTAATGTTTTTTAATCGATAAGTGGCCCCCATTTCGAAATTAACTAAGTGCCAGAAACGAAAACTTAACCTTTTTTTCTCGTTTCATCAGCCCCCATTTATATACCCCTTACAAGCGCAATTTAAGCCAGTCGACACGTAGAACGCGCAGTGCCATTTTAAATCTTGCGCAACGGACCTACCAGAGCGGTACGCATTTATTTCCGAAATTATAAATTAAAATCACACCTCCTAAATCAGTGAACCATTTTTCTAAGCAACAGAGTGAGGGGAAGAACTCTGAAACACGTTTTTATTAACAGTATATTTATCACGGAGAAAAAAGTAAATACAAGGATTATATCAAATAGTTTCAGACTTCATTTACCAGTACGTGTCATTAACAGCGGATGGCCGTTGAAAAAAAAAATATTTCAGAAAATCAAAACAGTTTTCTCATTTACCTCGATTCGTAAATAGGAATAATAGTTCCACAGAGACTTAAACGTTGCACCCTATCTTTTTTCGATGCATTTTTGAGGGATGTGATCATTTAGTTTGAAACGTAGGTCTGTCGTAAAATGCAGGGTAATAGCCCCAGCAGCGGCGAACCATATTTTTTCTTTGAAATGGGAAGTATTTTGAGCCATTAAAAATAGGGGCGCATTCGTATTTGCTCTTCATTAGTCGAGATTGAGAGGGGAAAAATTGCTGGGGCTCGCTGTGTTGTTCCACGTTCGAAATCTCGCTAATTAACCCTCGAAATATATTAGCTGAAAAATTAACTTGCTATCTGATATTATAGCGAAGAAATGAGAATTTTTGATTCTTGCCGTAGCTTTTGGATTTTTTTTTAGCAAACCACCTTCAGTGTAAAGCAGCGTTTGTTTTTTTGGGAGTAAAAGTGGTGTAATTGGAATTCTGACGAATAAAATGCTAATTTAAAAATTAACTTTTATTGCTTTCGTGAAATTGCGTTTCATTTTACAAAAATTGAGCTTGTGTTTTATTTTTTGTGGATGTCATATAATATTTATTTTTTATACTCTGTGTACCATTACTTCATATTCTATAAATTATTGTTCAGATATGTGTGATTCTTAAAGTATAATTTTACATTTATTTTTTTGAAAATGTTTTTCGTTACTTAGTAGTGTTCGCATAAAACACAGAAAAGGAAAACATAGAATAGAAATTGATGGATCAATTAGGTATTCGAAATAAAGTAGCGTCTTATAATCAATAATGGAAAAATAATTCCAAATTGTGTAATTCTTCAAAAAACTAGAGTAAAATATTTTTTTAAAAAAATATTTCCATCATTTTGTTTTATGTCAAAAAATCAGTTGAATAAATAAGATATAATTTATATATATAAATTATTTATTTTTATGTTTCCAATTTAAAATTAATTAATAATTAAAACTAATTGATCGAAAATTCTTCATTGCAAAATTTTTATAGTTTTGTCTGCTTTTTAGAAGTAAGTCTTTAATGACGTAGAAAGCAATCAATAAAAATATAAATAGTGTTTATCTCTTCATAGATAAAAATATTGCCTGAAGAAAATGGGATGGAACATGATCTGCAGAATAAAGATATTTAAAAAAATGGTTTTATACAGATAAACATATTGTTTTGAAATAAAGATACGATTAACAGTTTAAAAATCACTGTTTGTTCCATATTACTTCTAGGAATCAAAAATAGTTATAAGGTTCCTTAAGTATGTTTACTTCAGAAACTTTTGTGCAGTGAGACATTTTATTTTTCCAATATTGAAAAAAAAATATAAAAATAATGGTTAGTAGTAAATTTATCATACTTTAGTAATGTAAATAATAGTTATTTTCTTTCACTATTTTAAAAAAAAGTACTTACAATTGTTTACAATGCACACTTTTAAATTGATCTTTCATCTTTATGGTAAATAAATAAATAAATAAATCTAAGCATTATTTTTACTTCAAATATAACGATATTTTAATTCTTAAATGTACTGTGTGCGTCATTTTCTTAAATCCTCAGATATTTTTATGTTGATGTCTATCTTGTTTTTCAGAGTTATTTCTAAATGAGATTCAAGTCATTTAAAAGTATTGTTTACTTTGTTATGGTTCTTAATAGTTAAAACTCTACGTAAAAAAGAGAATGACTGAAAAATACACTCAATAACTAAAATAACTGACGCACCGAAGTGGAGTTGTCGAATTCTGATAAAAATTGGTAAATGTGAAGAACATACATACACAGAAAAACAGACGAATAAAATTACCAACAATTGAATGTTTATATCAAAGTCTGACCGTTACAAAGTTAGAAAGTCAAAAAAGAGTTTTTCCACATTAGCTCTAGATACAAACTATACCCTGGCGGGGCATAAAATTCTCGTATGGTATTCTGTGGAATTCCATGCCCAATCGTCTTCAAATGTTGGAATAAATTGTAAACTTTTAAGATTGTTGCAATCTCCTTCCTTTAAGTACCGTAGCTGAGGAAGAAGTCTAGTGGTCAAGATATCAGATTAGGGTTGGCATGTCATGAGTTCCAGTCCAATATCATTAAAACCTGTCGTATAGGGGAGCAATGCATGTTAAATATGTCGAGAGCTGAAAGTCCTCCCGTTGGTGTGGTGTAGTTGTTAGGAGAGGGGGTGCCAGCTCACGTTTCGCCCGTCACTTGACTATAGTTCAAAATTACAAAGTAGGTCTCCAATGGCCTTCGTGTAGCTAAATAGTGCGAACTCACTCCCCTTAAATACCAAATATGCTTTTGGGGAGACGTATCAGGCAACCTTGCTGGACAAGGAAGCTTGGGGGCAAGCTAGACAACATTTCATAGTTACACGTGCCAACCATTATGGTGTTGAAAAGTGTGTTCTGGAAGTTCCAAAAGGAACGGTAAAATTAACTGTCTTAAGATGATATAAGTGTACGCGCTATACTGTCAGTATATGCTATAAATGACTAATATGGAGACCCGGTCAAAGGAAATGGCACCCCAGACTAAAACGCTATGTTGTTTGCCCGTTTGGGTGTGATAGATAGGTAAGACACCCACGTTTCCTGTACGTGTGCAGACTCATTTGCAATTGTCGTCATCACACATTTGAACAGAGTCCAACTAAATATTATACTTCAAGCAATTTGTGCAGTTCCACGTTGATCGAGCCTGGTATCACAGTAACTTTAATTGGTAGTGTACGGGCGTGAGGAGTAAGTGGCGTAACGGACGGCGCATGTAATTTCGATTTTAAGTCAACAATGGAAGGTCATGTTGGACACGTGTGTAGGCTAAACGGTGGATAGTTGAGACAAAGAAATATGTACTGTGACACAGTTCTGATAATCACTATTTCTTTCCTCTCTGTTGTAGCTATTTGACGACAGTTGAGCATCGCTTAATCGCCGCATCTCTTCGACCCATATGCCGAATGATTCTTCAATTCGTCCAACCAGCCCCTCTTGAATTCTGCTTGTGAAGTGCAAGGAAAATATAAAATATTGAGGAATTTAATTGGTCATCAAAAGTTTACATATTGTGTGATGAAGATTTTAGATGAATTTTGCTTACATCAATTGATAAATACAGTCACTTGTTTAAAGATTAAGTACAAGTATTTGATTACAAATTCATAAGAACAGATTATGGCTGATGGTTCTTTTTTTTGGTCTGAACATAACCAGAAAAAAATATCAACTGATTTCGATTGGAAATATCTTCCTCTAACTTTGACTAATCTCCATATGATTGGACAACTAGCAAATCCAAGTCGAATAAAAGTGGAATGCCGACTCAGCAGCAATTCCATTTGAAGAGGTTTTTACCACCAAAAGAATATGAAAATATTGTCCCTCCTCATCTCCTAAATAACGCAAGTGTTAGATGTGCATGGCTGAATCAGGATTTAGGAGAATAGCAAATTACGAAAGTAAAAAATTGCCGCGAATCGATCTGGCTATGCCAAATAAATCCGCTGTGTCAGACATGTTATTCAACTCCTTCTTTGGCAGATTCAGCATAAGATTCAGTTCACAACTGAGAAGGTAAATGATGGTATTCCATGTGAAAAGACTTGTGTTTCCATTTTGTTTTTGTTTTATTATTCTTTGTTAGATCAATTTTAATTTTCATTTTGTATCAAATTAGCAATTTTGAGTGGTTGCTTTCATTTAATCTCCATTTATTTCATTAAACTGGTTCTTTTTTGTACAATTTGGTATATTTGTTTTCCTCAGACCTTACCCAAGGTAGCCTTATAAGTGTTTTGAATTAAAATTGATTAGGACACAAGAGGTGGGCAAAACATGTCGGTGGCCTCTCAGGACTGCTGCACCTGTTTCAGTTTCATTCAAAGGTGCACCCGCGTATAAGGTTTAACAAAGGCACATTTATAAAATTTTAAATCAAATTTTTAACTGAAATTTCTTAGATATTAAATGTAATTATGTACCATATTTATGTATAATTAGTTCATGCGTCATAAAAAAATTCGCCTTTCATTTAAAGGGCTTCATATCAATCTTTTCTATGTGACTGTCTATCCTTTTTAAGATTTAATTTCAGAATATGTTATAAGACTTAACATAAAAAAAGGTTCTTTCAGAAAAGCAATGTGAATTCATGGTTTCGGTTCACTGAATATAGGACATATGGGACAAAAACTGTCATGTGGAAATAATGAAATACAAATTAACTTTTCATGAATTCTCCTTTATTTCTCTCAAAATAAAACTTGATATTATCAATAAACTTGAAATCCTCCTTCCTCAGTGGCTCGACAACCCAGGGTTGGGCCTTGGTCTTCTCAAGATACCTTTTGCAAGCCAGCCTTCTTCTTGCTAGTGTTTTCTATCTCTTCTCAAAACAAAGAGATATTTTTCAAGGTCGTCAATCCATCTAACATTTGACCTGCCCTTTCGTCATGAACGGCATTGAAGATTTTTTCAGTGGTGCAGATTTTGTCCATTCTGACAAAGTGACCTTATCATTTAATTCGTTGTATTTAGATGAAGTTAACAATGTTAGATTCTTTATATCATTGATAAAGCTCTAAATTTAATCTTTTTCGCCACTTTCCATTTTCTTGAATTCCTCCAAAAATAAATCTTAAATCTTAAATTCCTTTTGTACATACTTATCATGTGATCTCATCTGTTCGAGACATGGACCAAGTTTCACATGCATACGTAAATACTGATTTTAAAAGGCTTTTATACAATAGGACCTGTGCTGTTCTTTTAAAAAAATTTGATCTCATATATTTTTGTAAAACTTGAATTAGATTAATAAAACGCTTCCAAAAGTACAACTAACGTGAACTTAACTTTTGTGAAAGTCCTATGATTGAGATTTTATTTTTAGTTATATAATGTCACTCTTTGAATCTGTAATATGGTTTTGGCGAGGAAATCCATACATTTTAACCGTATTCATGTATTTAGAAAGACACTTGATTTGGTATTTGAATCTCCAAAATTTTTTAATCATCTTACAACTTTGAGCTTTGAAAGACTCATAGTGTATCATCCTTTTTACACAGCGGTTCTTCGATGGTACTAAAACTCGAACTTTCAACTCGGTATAATCACCGATAAACATCACTAGGAATCCATGTTATAAGCTAGAATCATAATTATACGAGTAAGGATTTTACGTAATTGTAGCAATGTTGCTTTTCGAAAGTCATAAGCTTTACGCGGTATCGGTACAATGTTGACCTGAAAATATGACCAAGATTCTATATAGTGAAATTGTATATTAATAGCTCTTGAGAAACCCCCATTGATGTAAACCTGTAAAATTTATTGTGAAGTGACATTTATCCAGGATTAATCCTAAAAAACCATAGGAAGCAAATATGACATATATATATATATATATATATATATATATATATATCTGTGTGTGTATTTTATTTTGAATTAAATGTCCTTTTTCCAAAAATAAAATGTTGATACTACTGAGTTTTGTGTCATATTTGCTTTATATATTTATATTTGCATTATCAAAAAATAAGTAAGCGGTAAAATTAGCATAAATCGAGAAGGTTAATACAACAAAATTTGCATATGTACCTTTAAGTGATATGAGAAAACATGTTACACAGTAAAATATTTACATAACGACACATAAGGTTATGTAATGCGATAGATATAAAAACAGGTTCAATTTAGTAGCTGTTATTTTTTCCTTTGCATTGGATCTTATGTTTGTTTATTGTGCATGTCTTTATTTATTTTTTCTAAACTTCTGGTAAATATCTCTCTGTGTATGAATAAAAAGAGACAGACAGGGAAAGTGATGGTTTTTTTCCCTAAGTAGTTATAACATGGTTGCATTGAACAAAATTGTTTTATGACCTATTCTATCCTAGAAAACAAAAACCAATTTCCATATATCGCTAACTTACAGTCAGACCATAAGGATTTTTGCTTTCGTAAAACTTTTCAACAATCAATCTAACAACTCGTTCCGTATAAGGTTGACTTTAAGTTATGGAATTTTTCATTATTTTTCTCACTGTATTTTTTTATACCAAAGAAATTCCCAGTGTTACATGAGACCCGTCACAGATAATTTATTACAACATACTTGAATAAATTGCATGGTGTCTGCTAGCTTCTCGTACAGTAATGAACTGAATTCCAGCAAATTCCTCGGACATCAATCAATCAGACTAATGAAGACGTTTAACGTGCTCAAAGCGATTCTAAAGAATGTTTACGACACTTAAGTTTCGTTCAATCATGAAGATGTATTGGACAGAGTTTGTTTTTTACGAGCACGCATCTATTTCCTTTAAAATATATTCGACATATGTTTAAAAAAATTTTGAATTCCCTTTTTGATTAGAAAATTTTTACCTTGTATTATTCTCTTATAAGTACCGATTCGAATACCGTGCGTCTCATAAAGTCATTTCTTTACATAATATTTTGATTAGACACTCTTTATTAAAAAAATATTTTAATGTGTTTCAGATTCATTGTATTGTTATATTATGTAATGTGATATTTCAGAACATTATTTTGATTCTTTACTAAACTGGTTTCGACTAATCTCATAAATAATGTCAGTGGAATCGCTATGTTAGTTATATATTTAACGGTATCAGACAATATTAAAAAAGGGGAGAACATTGTATCTAAAAAAAATTTAAGTAATAGTCTATTTAACCTACGAGGTCAATATAAAAAAAGAAATTTTTTTTTTTATTTTTTATATCATATGCGAAATTAACGGAATTACATACCGGGTGGGCAAAAATTCCGTATAACATTTTTATTCGATAGCCGGGAAAGGATTTTAAAAAGCGCGTAAATGGATAATATTTATTTTTTTTCCTTAGATTTGAATAATTTTAATTGTTTTAAGAAATTATGAAATAATTATTTAAATAAATATTTTTTCGAAAAATTAACTTGTAATTTTTTTCCAAAAGTTTCCAAAAAATGCTTCCTTTTTAATAATTTGTGGTATTCGCACAACAATGACACAGAGGCCAACTAAATTTTTAAAATATGAACTTAGAAGTGGGTTTATCTTTTTTTACGAAAACGGGGAAACTTTTAAAAAAAAACGCCTAAATTTATTTCAAATGACTGTAACTCTGAAAATAATGTGAATTTTTTCAAAAATTGTTGGCCCCCTGCGACCTGAGCTGTATACGGAAAAAAATATTATTATAAAAAAAAGCTTTTTTAAAAAAGGAAAAACTTTTAAAAAAAGTTTTTCTAATTTAAATTTTTTTAAAACTGTTTTAAATAATCTTTTGTCATAATGTTTAAAACTTTACGTGTATTTATAAAATGAAAAAATTCATGAAAATTTCCATTTATGCTTTTAAAATCATGGTTTCAAGTAGTGGGATATTTTAAAAGTTTTAAACCCGGACAATGAAACAAAATAAATTTAAAAAAACGGTTTGTTTAGCATCGATAAGCCCGGGATTTTTTTAAAAAAGAAAAAAAAAACTGCCGACCGATGGCATTGGTACAAACGATTGAGTTGGAAATCTGCAAATAAGACAGGCGATTACAAATACTGATGCTTTTGATCCAGATCTAATTCTCCGTTACCAACTAAATGAATAATGATGCTGAATGACAAAAACAAAGCTTTGTTGGGGAAGCAGTTTTTCCTGAACAAGAAATCAGCGACTTTGGCCCTGAGTAAATTCAGAAAAAAATGTGAAGACTGAAAAAAGGGCCTTCAACAGTGGTACGCCTCACAAAGAGTATTCAACGATTTGGGGAAACTGTATCCCTCGAGGATCTTGTAAGATCTGGACGACCAAGTCTAAGAATCATTATCAGACGATGCAAGTTTACATATCCTACTCGGTCTCAGTTCAGACTGCAGTAGACTTTCGGCTGTTTGGATATCAAAATTCCCGGGTGTATTAAGCCCGTTCATCCAACGTCGAAAAAGAAAGATGTGATCTACCAAACTGTCATGTATAAAAGGGACATTCCACCCCGTCGTTCGGATTTTGGAAAGCTAAAAAGGTACCCTTGTGGTGGTGGATATTTGGAATTCATGCTGCTGCAATAAATGAATGGTAACTTTATTTTTGTTATTTGCGAATCTTTTCTTTCACTCATGTACAAAACTCTACGATATCGGTTGTTATTTGAATTTTTGCTCTTTTTCTTATCTCAAGAAAAAATCCCGTGACTTATCGATTCTAAACCTTGCAAACCATTTTCTATTTTGTTTAATTTTATGGGTTTTATAAATTTTTAAAGTTTTACGGACCTTTTGTATACTTTGTATAACCGAATCCACACATTGTAAGATATAAATATATTTAATTTAAATATGACTGTTATATATATATATATATATATATTTCATTGTATATAAAAAATTTTCTCCTAATAAAAAAGAGCGTGAATAATTTAACTGTGAAAACTATTTTTAGACGGAAACGTTTAAAAGGAGGCATTATGAAAGGTAAGGGTTCGAATAAATCTCACTTTTTTTTTATTGAGATTATTTTATAATTGTGTACGTAAAATGTTAGAATAACAAGTATATTAATTTTATCACATTTTAAGAAAAACTTATGATTTAAAGGTATTTTATATTTATTGTTTACTTTATTTATGTATAAATTTGAAAAAATTCCCTTAAGTTAAGTATTCTATTAAATTGTGGTGCTGTAGATCTACACTTTTGTATTCCGCTTTCTTTGTTTTTCTCAGTGTGCTACATAATTTTGTTTTTACCCTTAAGACAGTGCTTCTCAAAGTTTCAATATTCGCAACCCAATATTCAATCATAATTTTCATCGCTCCCCCCCCTCATACAATAACAATGAATTGTTCACTAATACTACACTTTGAATCTAAAGCTTCAATACCACTTTAACCTCTTAAGTGCCACTGGCGTATATAAACTTCTCGCTCAGCCAAAGCGTTAATTTCCCCGTAAGTAAATATACGTCTTTCTGAAGTACTATTTTTCTGTGCACTGCTATCCATAAAATTATTCTGAAGGCTTTGAGAAAAAAATAAAAGGACCTTGATAGTGGTACTTTTTAATTATTTTTTTCATTCCTTACTCCCCCATCAATACACGCATACCCGTGCTACGTGGAAAACGGGGCATTGGGGGGATGTAACTTTTAATCGGCAGTTCAGGGATTAATAAAAACCTGCAAAAATTATCAAGATAGGTGTTAATTTTGATATAATTTTATATAAATAAGCCAGGGGTCACTGGTAATTATTAAAAAGTTCTTAAATTACTATTGATACATTAATTATATAAATACATCGAGCAGTACTAACACATTTATAGGTGTGTTATATCACTGTAAATGTGTATTGTATTTATGTCCGAATGGGGTTTGTTTGTTTTTACTTTCAGTAGATTTATAATTTTTTTTGTTTTCGACTTTTCAATATGCTCGTTTCCCCCTCGTAGAGATGGGCGTGCCCCACAGTTTGAGAAACGCTGCCTTAAGACCATTAAATAAATTTTGAATACCCGGAAGAAAAAGACGTTGAAGAAGATATTTTAAAATTGGGAATGAAATACTTTAAAATTTATTTTTTGTTTTCTTAAAAAATGTTTGAAAGTATTTAAAAAGCTGAAAAACTCTCGGCTTTCATTATAGTGGTCTTTGGCCTAACAGAAGTGATATTTATTACATTAATTATAATAAAAGATGTTTTACTCAGAAAAATTAACTGTGCATCGGCTTGTAAGTAAATCACGAATTAATAATTTATTAATTTACACATGTTAAGGAATCTTGTTTTTCGCCTGAAATATATTTGATAAAAACGCTAAAAAATTAAATACAACAAAAAAAATCTCTTTAGGAAAGAGTAATTAACGTAATTGCTTTTAAATAATCTAAGCAATAAAAACATTAGTTTAAACTGCCATTCATAAATCAATAAAATTCACATGATATTTTCTCAAGCCCTATAAATAAAAAAAAAAAACATTTTTTTAAAGATTTTACATAAGAAAATACTAAGCATTTAATACCAAATTATAAGATATTTCCTTTCAATACCCATTTTGTATAAATGTAACTCTAGGTTGATTGCTAGGGAAATACCTAATAGTTTCATATTACTTAACATTGTTTCATTATTGATAATTTTACAACAAACTGCATTCCATTAATTAGTGCCCAATTGGTTAATTTTGTGAATAAAATCTTAATACAGTGTTTCTCAAACGGTTGGGCGCGGCCACCTAGCGAGGCGTGAAAACCCTGCAAGGGGGGAATAGCTTTTAAAAAAGGTCGAAAAGAAGCATTTTTAAAAAAATTTTTTTACTGAAAGAAACAGATAAAATACATTCTGTCATAATAAAAAAAATAATAAAATACACACTGATACAATACACTTGTAAATATATTAGTACTGTGCACAATGTATTTTATAATTAATTCAACAGCACTGTTAAGAATAAGTTTAATTATCAGTGACCCTATAGACTTGTCATATATAAAATTAAAAACAAAAATTAACATTTATCTTGATAGTTTATACGGTTTATAACTAATCCCTTAAATGTTGATTAAAAAATATGTGATTCACTCCCCAATGCCACCGTTTAACACTTAATCCAGTATGAGTTGTATCGAGGGAGGGGATAGAGAAAAGGAATAAATAAGCAAATCCTCTGAAATAAGTAAATCCTTTCAAACACTGTCAAGCTCCTTTTATTGCATTCCAAAGTCTTCGGAATAATTTTATGGATAGCAGTGCACAGAAAAAATCGTACTTCGAAAAGACGTATATATACGTTCAGGCAAATAACGCTTTGGCTGAGAGGGATGTTTATATAAGGTGGTGGTATGTAAGGAGTTGAAGTCGTACAGGTTTAACTTCAAATAATAGTATTATGGAATTAAATACATTGCTATTGTATCCCGGGGGGTGATGAAAATTATGATTGAGCATTGGATCGCAATTATTGAAAGTTTGAGAAGCTTTCTCTTAATACTTCCATGAAGGATGCTTGAAAAGCGAATGACTAGAAATAGCATATGCTTTATAAGTGCAAAATCTTTTATTTTACTGGACAAAATGCAACATGAAAATAATCTCCAAAATTAAAAATTTCCCAAAAGGCATCAGTTTACCTTTCAGTTATTAAATTTAGAATTATTATACTGATCACTGACTTTGAAAAAAGGAAGCAGGAGTCAATTTAATGAAACCTATTGAAATCCTTTAAAAATAAAAGAATCCTAAGTAATTTTTTAAGTACAAAGGGGCAAGAGTTTGCAGATCAAATTAATATATACAAACACTTAGAGGGACACACCACTTTGCTTCTCAATGTTAGAGTAATCCGGAGCTGTATGAATAGATGTGTGTGTGAAGCAGTTAATTAATACCGAATGAGTATATGCTTCTGTTCCTTGAATGTATTTTATAAGACTCTCCCTTAATTAATCATCTGTTTTTATTCAAAAAAACGGAGAGTTATACGATACTTTAATAGAGGAACGTTACAGCTGATTGGACGCAATGTCTCTTTTCTTTTTATTTTTTTTAATATAATAATCAGAAATCTAATCCATCGAACACAAATAGGATCATATTCCAGCTAAAGGAAAAACATAATTTTAATTCTTGAAATGCAAGATGGTTGGAATGGATATTATGAAAAGAAAATGAATAATTGTTTCGATTTTAATTATTTTAAAATCCCGAAAATGCATTATGCTATTTGAAATGTTCATAATATAATTCATTTCTAATTGTTTCTTTTTTCTACTTTGACTGTGTCATTTTTAAGTAGTATGTACAGTAATTAAGCTCATGTTACTTAATGAATAATTTAAATGTTTCTTTTTTTTATAATAAGCCCTTCTTTAATTTAGCAGAATTAGGAAAAAAATCAAACTAAGAAAAATTTTCATCATCCATTCCATGAAATGAATTCAAAATACGTCATTTGAATAATTATAAGTAATTGAAAATTATTTATAATGAAAATGTAATCAAATCTGGTAGACATAAAGCTCTTATTTCGGTATTACTCGCTTAAAGGGTAATTATCTTTTGTGATATCTTCAATGGATGCAATTAAATTGAATAAGTTTATTGTCATATGTGCCACTCTCAGAAGTTAATTTAATTTTGATTAGTTAATTAATTATTGTTTATATGAAAACATTTTTCCTTTCAGTTGTCGATTGCTAAATGAAAATTATTACAAATTTAGTAATTTATTAAAAACTGTCAGAAATTTAAATTTGCAAATAAAGAGAAATTTCAATTAAATATTACAAACTTTGAAGTGGTGTATAAAAAGTAATTTAGGTGAGCTTTCAGGGAGAATAAAAGTTAATTGTAATTAGAACAATGATGAAGTTATTTTCGTTTGTTACTCTAAACGAGAGAACTTTTAAAAGATATACTAATTAAAGGAAGACATACAAAAGCTCATTAAACATAAGATTGTTCTTGATTTTTTTCCCTCCATTTCATTTCAAAATAGGAGAAAATATATAATTACAGAATTCAAATGAGCAACTAAATGTTTTCGGTATTGGATAGCATTATGTAGATGAAACAATATGAAAAATATAAAACATTTTTGAATTGAAGTTAGAAAAAAGAAATATTATATATATAAAAAAAAATCATTTAATTACTATAGTACTAACCATTTTTTTTTAATTATGGAAACAAAATAAAAACAGAAAGCTTACAGAAATGACATATTTGTTTCAATTGATTTCGTTTTTAAAACAAGAGAATCAATTTTTTTAAAAAAATAGACACTTGCGTTAAATTAGATACAGTTTTCTTCATTAGTATCACAAATATATGAGCAAGTTAATTCCTTAATTTTTAAGAATTTTTTTTTTGACTTGATTTTACCAGCCGATTTAAAGGATGAATGTAATTCTAAGAACACATTTAAGACCTACTTTTTTTTCAAACACTTTTGAGTTTAAAAGAGAACTTTTTTTAAAAAAAAATTGTTTAACAAAGATATACAAAAAAAGTCAATACTTTGCGGTGATTTCATTGGTTGTATTTTTTTTTTAAAATTAAAAATATATATATACAATAAAATTAATCAAGCTTGTATATGTTTCATCTTATGTTCTTTATTTTAAACAGTTATACAAAACATAGTTTTTTCGCAAGAAAAAAAATGTATTGAAAGGGAAAGTATTAAAAGGGAAGTAAATAATAAAATTTATTTAATTCGGAAGCTAGAAAGATGGACATTTGTACCTCTATTTTATTTGATTAATATCATGTTCAATTGGAAGCTGATAAAACATTAGAAACTAAATCGGGTGTTATAAAATGAGCTAATTAGTCGATATAAATAAGTTTCAATGATGACATTTCCTAGATGAAATTAATAAAAGTTATCTTTACAAGCGTGTGTATTTTGAAAAATATTTTTATAAATTTTTATTGGATTTATTACCTGAGTATTATTTTATGAAATCAACTACTTCATCTAATATTTTATATTATTTAGTGTGGAAAAGTGAATAAAATTTGCTTACATCATTACTGTTCAATAGTTTTAGATAATGAAATAACAGTTTTTGTATTAAACATGTGCGAAATTATTAAAAAAGAGAAAAAATGCCACTTTTTCTTAAATTTCTAATTTTTTTTCATTTATACATTTATTTTGAGACACATAAAAGCGTCATAAATACTATACAAATTTATTGTTTGTATAAATTTATTTTATAAACTGAATTATTTTTAATCATGCGCTTGTCGTATATAGACGAGCAGGATGAAAGTCAATTTGGTTCTTGAGGGTATTCAATGGGATGTTGATCTATACCGTGGCAAGATGCGCTATATTATGCGGTTGAGGATACATTGTGCGAAAACTCCAATCGACATGGTTCCACTGATTATCGATTGGATTTAAGTCAGGTGAATTCGCTGACCAGCGGAACAGTAAACTCATCCTGGTGCTCTTCAGACCCCACACGTACACTGCCAGCTGTATCACACTTCAATATGTCCTGCTAGAAGATTCCATAACCCTGGGAAAAAACAATGCACTTTTAGGGGTGGGCATGGTCCGCAAGGATAGACTCTTACTTGTACTGATCCATCGTGCTTTCTACAATAAGTAAACCTACACCTTTAGAAGATCGCTATGTAGCCCTCCGTGACATAAAGGAACAGAAATTTTTCACTTCCTGGCTAGATCACTGCAAGCCTTGCAACTGCTACTAGTACGCATGTTTCAGCACCAACTATCTCAAGGTGATAAAATCCAGTTAGTTTGTATGCACGAAATCTTTTCACTTCATCCCTCTTCAGCCACGACATTGTCGAGAGAGATTATGTTAATGTAAGGAGCATGTTGGTTGGTATCAACAAAATTGGTCTAGAGCAGAGGTACTCAACCTTTTTTCCTGCTGAACCGCATACATATTACATCTATTTCACCGGGCTGCGTACGTATGTTAGTTATTTCACCAACATTAAAATAAATGGAGGAGGGAGAGAATTGCTTTAAGACCAAAATAACAATAGAATTTTAACATATGGAAAATTGATCGAAATATTATAATTCCTCTCTTTTGCTTTTTTTAAATAATATTTTTTATTTTTTTTGCCAAAACAATTAGAAGCTTTTAAAGAAACACAATTTCGCATCAGAAAGCGGTTTCTTGTTAAAAAATATAGAAAAACTTCATAGGTTTATTTGCTCCCCCTGTGATATTCCATGGGCAAATCACTTTGTTGCTGTTGCAAATGTTTTCAAGAAAGCCAGTCCCTCTTGGGGATCTTGAGAAAAATTGAATGATTCTGTTTATTGGATTTTTAAATACAGCACTTTGTACAAATCAAAAAATTTTCTAAGTTTGTTTTTTAAAAATAGTTAGCCTTCCAAAGTCTTAAAACGAAAATTTTCTTACAATATTTTTCGCTTCAAAGGTATGAAAGATAGTTAAAAATTTGCACCCATAAAAAATTCCTCTCCCCTGTTGTAAATTTCATAACCGAATGGTTCCAAAAGAAAAAAAATATATCGTTGGCTGTATGATCAACAAAAAACTTTGATATATTTAATTTCGAAGGAATTTCTTCCCAAAAATTTTTATACAATGTTCGAAAATTTGAATTTTTCAGAGCGACCATGACCGGGAAAAATGGCTCAGTGGGCCGGAGAGTATCGGGTGAGTGATGTTCTGCAAGGAATCTCGTTTCAGTGTGTGAAGTTGTTCTCACCATCAATTACTGTGGAGAGAGCGTGGTCCACGTTATGCCCAAAAGTTTGTTTCTGAATGTGATCGGTTCGGCCCAGGCGGGACGGTGTGGGCAAGAGTCATGCACAATGGAAAACCCCCCATCTAAAGGTTACTCATCGCGGGGAATATATATGGATCATGTTCGTATTTTTAGGGGTGCTGTAGCACCAGATTTCTGTTTATAGTCGATACTACGCGTTTACACAGTAGTGTTGAGGTACTGCAATGTGAAATTATTCTCCGTATGCAATGGTCGGATTACTTTCCCGACCTTAATCTTATTGAATATGCCTATGATGTTCTAGAGGGGCGTGTTGTTCAAAGAACCATTTCTCCTCTTACAGTGCAAGAGCTCTAAACCGCCTTGAGAGAGAAGTATGACAATATACCCCATAGAGACTCTCCGATGGTTTAGTGAAGAGCATGGAGAACAGATGCAAATGTGCGTATTCCATGGGGTTTTAACAAAG